>JAMKCH010043309.1:0-12896 GCA_023653785.1 Ophioderma brevispina
TTTCTGATTGGCTAATTACATTACACATCACTTCAATAACCAGTTGAAATACAGGTAATATTCATGCAGAGGAGGAAGAGGTTCATTCTACATTTCATTTATGGCCTACACGAACAGAGACTCTAACCCTAAGGCCAAAAATAAAAGATTTTGTTACATATAGAAATTTGGAGGGGTACATATAGTGGAGGAGCTAGGACCCAGGTCAAACATCATGGCATACATTTCAACATGATTGGAGCATTTTAAAAGTTTGACCCCTGTGTAAACTTAAATTGGCCCCTATTGAAAAAGTGACACCACAATTTGAGAGTACTACCTACCTAGCGTTGATATAGAGGGTCCATACTAACTACCAAAGGTGTCAAACCTTTTCTGTAGTGAGGGGTAAACCTTTTCTGTAGTGGGAGGTAAACGAACTCCTTAAATAAGGCCCTATGATATTCTGCTCCTCCTCTAATATGAAAATCTTGTCCTCATGGGTATAACAAAATATTTCGAGGGTTTAGAGCAAAAAGGCCCCATATGCAATAGCTGCCAGGTGTTCGATTTGGCAGGTATAACACTTCATAAGAACAAAACTGACACATGAAAGCTATTCCTGATGGGCCTTCTTGCAGTAAAACCCTTGATTACATGTAAGGATAGCCTGTTGTATTTGTCTTCAAAAATCCAATTATTTTCCTATTGAAATCCTTCCCTGTAAGGTTTAATAGAGCATTCAGAAAAAAACCTTGGGGCACAGTACAGGTCATTTCTGATGGTATGGTCACATTGGTGAGGATATCTAACCATATAATCTGGCGTTCCTCAGAAATTGTAGTATCCTTAGAAGTTCAAAGCTTGGAATTTCATGATAACTCAAGGACCCACTTGGAGCTAGGTGATGGCCTGCAACAATTTCTTGGTTTCTTTTGTATCACATAAGTTCAATTTTTATTTAGCTTCAGTCATGCCCCATCACAAGTGTATTACAAAATAGACTAGCAGGTACAAAAACGTGTGACCTGATCAGTGATGAAAGAGAATGCGAGATGTCTCTCTGGTAACATCCGAGTTAGGTGCATATTTAACATTCGCGCAGTTTCTACACACAATTAGCAATTCTGTCCCCTTTCTGATGGGTTTCAATCCAAATTGCAAACAAGAAAACATACTATCGATTTTGCTTGACAAATTTCTCACTTATTTTACCCGGGTCGGATGTTTTGTACCTAGACACAATCTTCTCAATCACTATGAGCCAATAAGATATCAACTCCCATGGCACAGTTCAGTTAGCTTTCATTAGTGTATTTCACTGAACTGTGCCTTTGGTAGATGAGCATATTACAGCTCAGTGACAGCTACCACAATACATCTCATAACCTGCATCTCACTATACTTAGCTTAGTTAAAAACAAGACAGTAAACTGTCTAGAAACAATCACTAATTTCAACCCCATCAGATGAATATTAGAAAACATATTGACAAATATCTCATGGTAAACTTATACAACTTTCACACCACATTTCATACAATAGTTGTACTACTAATACAGGAGAACATTATCTCAAACCCTGCTATTATGGGGTGACAATACTGTTCAAATTTGTAGGAACATAAAAGTAACAATCAAAATGAACATGGGGATTTTAGGGACAATATCATGCAAACAACCTGGTGATTAAAAAATCCAGTTCATCTCAAAAGAATGATTTAATTTCTCTATGATGTCACTTTACCCACTTAAAACAATGGCCTAATTAAATTCTACAAAAACAAAGTACAAAAATTGTTTTTTTTTAAATTTATATCACTTCCATACAGAAAACTTAATGTTAGGATTGACATGTATAAGCTATAGAGATAACGTACAGACTACATTTTCAAGTATGATAATTGTACAACAAAAGTTAACCAAATGAAGGAAGCATGAGGTAATTAAACTACTTGTGATCATAATTCCTTAAAAATTTGTAATGTGATAAAGCAAATAACTCATTTGTTGAGCAACCTCAATATTCAAGTGTTCAATTTCAGTTCATATACCATTTTTCTGGCATAATTTAGCTGAAAACATCTCAGTTAGACTTGTGGTTCCAGAGAAAGGGTGATTTTAGTGTCGCTAAGAACAGTGAAATACAAATGAAGATAAAAATTACCTAAATCTCAAAATATATATTAGCGACAAATGACCCACCTATCTTGATTACATTTTAAGAACATGCGTGGCCACATCCCACCAAACATACATCCTACTAAAATTCATTAAATGTAATAGCCAGTCATGTGTCATTAGAGTCTAAAGTACTCAACTGGGACTATGTTCCCATGTTCCCAATTCACACTCAAATTTAAAAGGTTACTCTCTAGGCTCCCCCTCCCATGCAGCATTGGAAGAACCTGAGCACTACTTACTCTAGCATAAACATACTAGACTTCATTACATACTCTACAGAAATGATGGGTACAAAACTCAATTAAAATTCATTCAGTGTTGTCATACTTCTACACAACCATTTTAAGCACTTAATTAATGGAGTATATTTTTGCTCGTAACTTCCAAACAAACCAAACATCCTTAGAGTGACAGGAGGAGATTCTTTTAGGATACAAATTTCTCTCAAATTCCACTGGATCGGTTGTAGACCACCTACCGAGAACGTTTGGAAGGTTTATTGGACAAACAGGTGCAAAAGAAAACCGCAAACCTTGTTTTGAACTTGCCTGCTATCGTAATCATTCCCCATAGAAAACCATGTGCTTTGACTTTCTGTCGTGCACGACAGAAACTACTAAATCATCATATTATTACATAAAGACGGCGTATTCGGCTTATTCACTTCAGGTGTGATCTAATACATTGGTAAGCATTCCAAATATGTAATAAACCTAGGTTCGAGAAAAATTGGGGGTGCTTCTTTCTGGAAATCTCATGTCTCTTTAAGCAGTTGCTCTTGCCATTTCATGCTCTTTTATAGTAAAATGGTCCATGCCTGTTCAACACCATTTATCACCCCTTTCTCTCTACACATTATGCTGACTGCCTATGAAACAATCATGTCAATGTACTATAAAACGATGCCAAACTGCCCGTGTTGGCTGTTCTCTTTCTAAACCTGTCAAAAAGCACACATGCATACTCAAGTAACCCACCTCTGTATTGAAAGCAAATATGGGCATGAACAAAACCCCACAGAAGTAGGTAACACAAACACTGGGCAAACCTCTGGAGAAATAAACACCTGTTTGGAAATATTTCATCCCTACTAAAAGTTTAGTTTACACTTATCAAATACTGGCTTTAGCTTGCAACTATTTTGTAAAGTCATACTTCAAAACCATTACCTGTATGTAGCTCACTCAAACTAAAATGTTAGTTATATCATTTGTATTCTGCTTGAAAAGGTTGGGTTACTTGTTCCAATAATAGTAAAAAACAGACAGGCCTGTAGCCAGAGATACATCAACCCTCCATTGTCCAAAGGCCTGGAGTTCCTGAACAAAGTCTTAAAGTGCTGAATATAAACCATTAAAGTGGTAAGCAATCGAGAACAAAGTCCACCTTTGGGAAAGTCTCTGGCTACGGGTCTTGCAATAGAATTAGGCAATTAATTGTGCATGCTCAGTTTCTGTCAATCAGCAGCATGTCATGGACTGGGGTTGGCTGGAGTGTAGAGTTTGGACATGTCCAATCCAAATACGACTTAAAAATGTTAAACATGCTGTCTAATTTGGACTTTCGACTAATGGACATGATAATTCATGTTAGTAAACTCTCTGCTTCAGTAAGTATTGATTGTTCACAGTAAATAGGCTATGAATTTCAATCTACGCCAATCTAATCATGGCGGACGTCGGTTCTTTAGCATCAATTTAAGTCATGTGAATCGGTGGCCTAATTCTGTTCCTTGACTATAGCCAGTTTGGAGCATACACACATTCATGAAGGCTCCAAAATTGGTGGTACAAATAAACTATATTATTAACTGCTTGAAAAATAATTATTGAATCAAATACACTGGTACAGCACATGTCATTATATCCTAACATTAGGAGAAAACCATGCCAAGGCTATACTTTGATCAGCACTAAATTGACTTCTAACCAACTGAGCACTACCACCTATAGTATAATACAATGTGATTGGCTCCTTACAAGACATAACATGAGATAACCCTTTGAGTAACCAATCAAAATAGTGCTTCTATATCTCTGTGTAAACCATACCACCATTCTTACAGTATCTCTGATTTGTTCTTTACATGATATTACCTGCCAAGTAACCAATCAAAATAGTGCTTAGATAGGCAGGTAGTAACCAGGGGGATAATTATCAGTGCAAAAAAACATTCCTTCTTTATTGATGCTAGCATATTCTATTAAATGTAAGCATCAGACACAGCATGCACATTAAAAACGTTAAGCTGAGCTGCGCCTGTGCTATCTGCCAGTTCACTTGAGGCGGTCCCATTTGGTGCTGATCATAGTTCTGAAATTAACTATCTCACATCTTATACTGATCACACTAAGATGGGGACTACAATACCAAATTCACAGGGTGGGGAAAACATAAAAATTCCCCTATAGCATGGACAAATTAGACCACACAAACCTTGGCATGGTTTTCCGTAACAACAGACTTCCGCTTGGAGAGCATTATTATCAATCAGTGCAATTGGTGGCATTAAGTGTAGTAAATATCGTACCAAAAAAAATACACCTGGTTATAGAAGGTCCCATATGTTATGTATAAACCACATCATATTTTGGATATTAATTATAATACAATTAATTTACAACATAATAATTATCATCATAATAGTATCAAGATTAATAAACAATACTAGTATCAAAATGCTCAGTCATTGGACTATTTTGAGCGATACGTGACAACAGTTTGTTTTTGAAGTAATAAAACAACAGTTCACATTACATTTAACATTCTGCAATTTGTCACAAGTATATTTTCAATCAGAGCTGGAAGAAAATTGGCTACGAACTTGACACATCATGGGCCTCACTTTCTTTAATAGCCAAAATTAAACATTTCAATATATTATGAAAACCACTTAAAAGCTGAAAAATAATGCAAGTCCAAACTTGCATGATCCCCCCTGGCAGGGAGCAAATATGCAAATAAGCTCATTAATATGTGCCCTACCTTTCGTCCACCAGTGGACATAGACTTCTCAAACCCCAACCAATCAACAGTGAGCTGGCTCCAACGTTTACAACATATTTAGCTGCTGCCAGGCTCATACGCAAGAAGAAGAAGATATGCGCAAATACTGATGATACAGTGCAGAGGTATTATGCTCATGCACATACCAAGTTTACCACACATATCAAGTTTAGTCAAATTTTGACATTGGGATCTGGTAAAGTTCACCCTTTAGTAATGAGCCAATCAGAGCAAATATGCAAATGAGCTCATTAATATGCACAAATGAAGAAACAGTGCACAGGTATTACTTGCATGCACCACTACCCACATACCAAGTTTTGTTCAATTTTAACACTGGGTGGGACTGGTAGAAGTTCACCTTTTTAGTCAACCTAACCAAAAAGGAAAAAACATACTGAAGGAATCTGCTGTTGCAATATTCACCATGGCTTTTTGTAATGTAAATGTAAATGGTGCGCCCGCAAGACCACCTTGCATTAGAAAACACCCTACCTTTGACATATGCAACATGACATGACAAATTGAGCAAAAAGTTGCAGTGGTCTGCCTGGCTGTACATTTCATATTGTTTGAGAATCTTGGTGCAGTCAATTAGCAGACAATGAAATGTGAACACTATAATGAATGACACCATGTTTCATCCATTACAATTTATACTTTCTTGCACTTGTAAAGGACATGTCCACTGAATGCCCTAGGTGGATCAAACACGAATACGAAGCCTGCGGCCAGGCTATCTTGAAACCGATTCAGTGCGACTTTTCGCTCATTTTGTCAGGTCAGATCACGTATGTATCGCCATATTGCAAAAGCTGAGTTGGGAATTGTGAATTGGCAAGCCAAAGAACTAAAGATAGATAAATAAATAAATTATATAAATTTCAGTTTTATGCTATTAGAGGTTCAATCCTATGAGTAAAGTAAAAGGACTTCCCTCATGTGACAGCCCATGGGTAGGAAAAATATGTAGTCACACAGCCACAATAAGCAGAAGGAAGAAAAAAATGTTTTCTTCCATCTAATACATTCTCTCACCACTATTTAAATAATAAATGTTTAGATACATGTACACATAATTTGTGCTAGCCATGCCCATCTTGATAAAGATAATATCACTGCCAAATAAGGTCTTATCTGCAAGTAATCAAGACCACTGGCAATTACCTTATGATAATAATAAAATTGATTGTGTAAATCATCATAATGTTACCATTTCGTGAATCTGAGTTATCTAGAAAAGCACTCGCTTTGTATTTTTATTTATTACACTCTTCAGTGATCAAAATGGACAGGGCCAAAAGTACTTTGGCCCAATGTACAACCAAAAAACAAAGGTGTATTTACACACCTGCCAAAAGTGGATTTGAATCACGCCTGGGGCAATGATTCACCGCTACTCCTTGTTTTCAATAATACAAGTCTGTTTGTGTACATGTCTATATAGCGTAAATATATATATTTATAAGAGGAGAAAAAAGACGACTTAGGTCTACAGCAGCCCCGAACATCATAAATTATTTGCGTCTAACCAACTTTGTTCTACGACGGCCGAGACTTTCTTCTCGTATTCCCGTCTGTTTTCTTGGTAGAGGCTGTGCGGCTTGCTATTTGCGGACTATTAGGTTGGTTCGTCAAGGTAGTGCCTGCAGAAACAAACAAACACCATTTGATTATTTTTTTGCTTCAAAATTGCTTTTAAACACAGCACAACCAGCTAGCTATTATACCACATGGGTATAATAGCTAACTGGTATAGCTATAGTGTTCCTATTTTCCCTCTAACCATGTAGTATTTATAATATTGAATGCTGCATACTGTCCTTTTGGAGTCTTCACTGTGAGACTATCAATGTTTAAAACTGCCATGCTACTTGTGAACTTTAAAAGGTGCCTCGAGAGATCTCATATCAGGTGTCCCGAAAAAATGAAAGTCCTGATTTTTGCCTGATGCATAAGCTTTCCATCAAAAAATACCCCACCTGCAAAGGATTAGCTGAAAAATGTTTCTTTGGTACAAACACTTTTCGAATTTCTTATTTCGTATGGAGCAACTACGAATCAGCTATGTTTTATATTGAAAATAAAGCAAATCAGAATCAAACCTTTTTTCTCCTCTCTTTTAAGGCATTTCTGTAGCCAAATACAATGTTATCTATTGAGTGTCCTCGTCTATAATGAAATTACTATTAGGACACAATAATTGGGTGCCCCTCAAAAATCTCTCGGTGCACCTTTATCAAATCAAGTGGGCTGAAGTATACTATTATAGACCTTTTCTGTATATTATTGTTTATATTGTTCCCATTGTAATTTGTTTTGGACAACCAAATCTTTGAACCAATCAATTTGGTAAAGGGAGTTGCAATAAATCATTATTATAAAATTCATATATTTGTGTGCTAAAGGCTAAATTTGTTTGTGTTTAAAGGTTTATTTTATGACCTGGCATCTGTTCTTCGATACGTCATAACAGTACCTACTATAGTGCTGGGATGTATATTTCTCGACCGTCCCCGCACTCACACTCCTGTAAGGCGCCGTCAGCCACACAGTGATTGCAGCGCGTACATTGACCAATTACGCATCGCGTTGCTATGTTCACTGTGTCTTTCCAGTTCAACCTACTTCACACGCTGGCGTAATGTTTGATTCTGTCGAGAATTAATTTCCAGCAACTTAAATGTGCTACAAGTGCCATTACTGCACAACCTAACAAAGAACGCTTGGCTGGATAAGACAAAAGGCCCCTATTAATCAACTGTTGAAATAGCTTAGTTCGGATCAAATCACAACTTTGTAATAAAATTCCAGATCCAGAATTGTTGTTATATACAGTATTCTAGCTCACAGCAGCCGACAACATCCCCTGATTATTGTTTATGGCTGTTATGGTTCACATGGTTCTCTTCACAGACTTTAGTAGGCATCTATGGAAATTTGATATCGGTTTAAAATAAGGGTTTAAACAAAACACAAAAATATTGACCGGTAGAAGTTTTTCTTTACGGTTTGGTAATAAAAGGAACCATTTTCGACAAAATCCAACAATGGTCTTCAATTTTTCTTGTGAAATCCTAAGAAAATGTCCATGTTTCCCAAGGGGGACAAGCAGTGTATGACTGGTGTTGGTGAATCATGCCAGTGGAGAATTGCCAGCTGACGTATCCTACGCTAAAAACTCACAAATGTTACTACAAACCAAACAAAAATTCAATCCATCTCATCTTGGAATTGAGCTGTTTAGGTTAATCTTTTTTTCTAGGTTGACGATTTTTATACCAAAATATTACATTTCGAAATCTCTGTGTGCCTTTACTATTATTGACATAAGGCTTTTTTTAAAAAACGGGATGTCCCTGCATAGAAAAATATTTTGAAATAATATTTAACCCATACTACAAATCACTTCCATTCTTTACAAATTTAATTTTGATTTTACATTGGCTCTAGCATCTCTTAGATCCATAGAAAAACAACAAAAAACGTAACATGCACTTATGAGCGAGTATCAGATCAATATTTCTATATCAATATGTGCGGGCAGCAACATCAAGTTCAAATTGCATTGTGTTGCTGCTGGTTGAAGCGGCAAGGTTTTCATCCATTTTCACTGCACTACATTGCAGTAAGTATGAATGGACATTTAGCCGAGCACCCGCGGCGGCGCTTGTATTGCAATCAGGCAAATTGGTTTCAAATATGTGGCAACATTACCTGTATTGATTTTAAAATAGCTGAAATCATCTGTAGACTCCACCATTCTGACGAATGTCAAGACAATGCCCACCATCAGCATAACTGAAAAGGAGAATGGTAGTAAAACCTTTAAAACCAGTTCAAATGCCAAATTAGGTCAAATCTGTGCCCTTCCTCATCTAAATGGATACAGTATAATATGGACAGGAATTTTTTCAAGGTTTTCGTTTTTCAATCACATGCATTTTGTAATCCATGGCTTCATCCTCCAACTTACCTCAACATGAGATTTTGTTGTATTGTCTGAACCATTAGGCCTTATACTTTGGGCAGAAACCCTTATTGAGACACACGGCCAATTCTTCATGGTAGTTACCACACAGCCTACCACCGAGTAGACGTGGATTACCTCCCCACTAGACGTCCCGTCGCCGCCCAGGGATGTTAATTTTTCCGCAGCAGACAGAGAGTGTACACACAGCGGTTGTCTCCCCTGTCGTGGAGTATCTCCGTGGTTACAACCGGCTCTCAGCACGCGCCTATTTCAAATGGTCCAATTTTTTTTTTTGATATTTTTTGGCATATCTTTGCTTTTTTTTTGCATTTGCTGGATATGGGGTTTTGGTGATGCCGATGTGAATTTCGTAATGATTTTCATAAAAAACGTTCAAAAAATGATAAACAGAGAGCACATGTATAGCGCCCAGCGCCCTCATTTCATGAAATTTTCATCCACTCTCTCAAAATGGCGTCGTGGTACACCGTGGAGTAAGCTCGTGGTATCTGTGTGTCTACTCCTCTAGCTGTCTACACAACATCCACCCTTCCTCTCCACCTTGTGGGCAACTAGGGGTACCATTGGGGTAGGTACAAGCAGTAGCCACAATCCACTGTATACCTAATAACTCTGTACTTTGTAAGCCCTATCTTGCAGCTACTGCCTCGCAATTAGCCCAGTGTGTACTGTGCAGTAGCTGCCGCAGTAGACATGGTGTAGCTGCCATATAGGCTACCACGTGAGTAAGAAAACGGCCGTGTAGTGCATACTTCTTTCTAATTTGCCGATACATCCCTAGATAGCACTCAAAAAGCATTTATTATTTCTAATATTTTTGTTATTTTAATATTTTAGAGTTATATTTTTCAGGAACCAGGAGTAATTTAACCAATTTTACTTCATCACAGAAATTGCTAAGATATGGGCTCATTACACATTTAGATAACATATCAATCAAAACATTGCTTGGGCCTTTTCTCTAAGTTCAAAAGGTATCTGTCCTTTTATTTGTGGAAGGCAAAAAATAATTACAGCACCCAAAAAATTCATCTGTTTGAATTTTAAGAACAGCCTACTTACTATAAAAAAAAATCAAGCTAAATAGCCATTATTCATTAAAATTAGCCACAAATGGGGCTCGGATTACACCACACAGCTTTTTGAAAGTCCTGTGTAAATTTGACAAAATTTCATTGTGGGCTAATATGATTTTTCATGAAAAACTTCTTTTACACATCTTTCAATGGAGAATAGACAGAGGGCACTACGACATACAAATCATGACCTTCGTAGGCCTATATGGCAAGATTCCCGCAATATATTTTTCTGATTTTTGCAGAGGTAATAGCTGGTGTATGTCTCTACTTATATCAGTTCTCAAAATCAGCCATTTCACTCACACTTTTTCTCCAAAATATTTCACGCTTGGAGCAAAATTCTCAAGAGTGAACTTTTAAATCTGAAGAGTGAAACTTGAACTGAAAATGAAAGAGTGACTCTACCTCTTAGGTTATTTTTTCAAAGAGTGAAATCCAAGTTTCAAGAGTATTTCACTCTCGATATATTGCTGAAAATTGTGTCGCCACTGCTTAAAATCCCTCTAAAAATAAACAAGACAATTTGCATGGGTTCAAACAGCTGTGACCACAGAGCATCTAGAACTTCAGAAGCCATTGACCACAGCTGCTGAGGTCTTCGACAAACACACCAATTTTGTGAGATAAGACATTTTGGCTCATACAGTAACAATCTTTTCAGGAAACTCTACTTGAATTATTACTTACCATTTGGATGAAACATCTTAGAAACAAATCTAACTGTAGGTGGTTTGTTAGGGTATTCTTCTGTGAATTCTATTGTCAACTTAAATGTACCTGTATCAAAGAACAATCACACAATGTACAAGTTATTGTCCACAAATCATCCCTACTTGATTCAGTGTGAAGATTATTAGTTATTAGGTGAATTTTGAGGTGATACGGATTATATCTAGTCGAGGAGTCTGTATCGGGCGAGGGTGCAGCCCGAGCCTAGATACAGAATCCGAGACTAGATATAATCTGTGTCACCTCAAAACTCACCTAATAACGATTTTATCATACCCAAGCAGAACAAAATAAGCACAAACGTAGGGCCTAAGAGAATTCTAAGGGTGATTCACAAAACAAACAACTCTTACCGTAAATTAACTGTTGGCCTATTGTTTTAAATGAGTGCAAGGGTGACGAATTTCCAGCGACAGGTATCTTTGAAAATAAACAGCCCTAAAAATCATCTTTTTCTGATTCGCAAACAAAATTATTGATCTATTTTAAAGTCTTTTAGTGTATGTGAGAGCGATTATGCTGAAATCTTGTTCCAACTTGGTTCAACAATGCTAAAATTCGCCAAATTAGAGCAGTGATTTATGTCAAAAATGAATGCCGAATTTTCGGATTTTTGTTGTCATGATGCATGGTCACGCATGCGCAGTTCCTAACTGACATGATACGGACGTTGGGACGCGCTCCGAGGGGTGATACGGGATATATCTAGTCAGTAAATTGAGGCGATTATCCAATGAAAATCGAGGGATCTACATGATGGTATGATAAAACCATTTACCATAGTCCCACTTAGGAGAGAACAAAGCATACCGCCTATTTTTGTATCAGGTCAGTGAGCGCAAAAGTTCAAAGTGCTACGTCGGCATGGGTTTTAAAGTTACATTGTAGTGACCGAAGTTGGTAGTAGTCCCATGCCGTAAACAAGCCAAAGGCCAATATTTTAACGCTATGTAAAATATAATCCTTGAACATAACAAAAAGTTAATTATTCTCTCTCTACAAAGCATCTCTACACTGTTTATTTGGAATATGCATTTTTCATCCAGCATTATACAGTACCATTTCATTGCAGGACTCGTCTGCTTGGGAAAGAAAAATGTGTTTTTCTATTCAGAAATGAGTCTGGTCCCAGGCACCGATGAAGAGCCCATCATTTCTTGGATGTTTCTACTGACATTTAATTTTTTTGTTATGTTCAATGATTATATCTGATATAGCATTAAAATATTGGCCTGTTTACAGCATGCGACTACTGCCTACTTTGGTCACTACAATGTAACTTTAAAACCAAGTCGACATAACACTAAAAATACTGTACACGTATGTTTTGTTGGCACAAATACCATTAGTATTTTTGATGCATGGCTGACACTGATGGCACCATAGGATATGGTAATTAGGGTGTATATTTTAGTTAGGTTTGAACCCAGGAAATACAAAGAATGTGCAGTCGGGTATGCAGTGTCTGCCATTCTCTCAAAAAGGCTATAAATGCACTAATGTGTAAAACAGGTCACCTTCCAGACACTGACCTAAGGCTACAAAAAGAAACCCTTGTAGTGTTCATTTTGTGGTCTTAAAGGCTATAGCCTGTGCTTTACTTTTCTTGTATATTTTGAAACCTTCCGGGTCAAACACACAGAAGGTAGCTTGAATTGACTAGCAACCTTTGTAATCACTGTGAATTGTGATGCATATCCACTAGGGATAAGAGTTCAGTGAGCTACACTCGGGGACAGAAACCCTTCGACGAGCTCATACTTCGTGGTTGTAAAGGACAAGCTATCAATGCAGGGGACGCATGGTCAGTGACCCAGCAACACCAGATTGCCTCGGTGGCCAATCAGAAGCAAGTACAGTTTTTTTCAGCAAATATTAAAAGATCCCAGAAGTATGCGCCGTCAAAGGGTTTGTTTCCGAGTATAG
>JAMKCH010043310.1:0-12080 GCA_023653785.1 Ophioderma brevispina
TTTCGTACTAACACCGAGCTCGATTAGCTAACTGCTAACCGCAGGGCAAATCGTATTGCCCTGTCACGTGTTAACGATCCGTGACCGGTTAGATTTTAACCTAAGAAATGACACTCATACACTGGTGAGTGACAACTTCACATAATCTTACTGTGGAGTTTTGGGTGGCTCTGAAAAGAGCACGTTTGGTTTTCGTGCGGTATAATTTTAACCAATCTAGGCCAATCGTGAACTAGTTTATTTCAATGATTTAAATTACCTTTGCCGCTAAAACATTACTACCCTAAACGTCCTACACACAGTAACTTGGTGGCGCCCGAAGTAATACCATGCTCAGTTCAAATTCTGCCGGCAAAAGGAATTAAAATTATAAACCCCCTACTCTCCATTTTCAAATCATTTGAAGAGCAGGTCAACTGGGTCATTCTTTGTTCGTATGCTTGGCTCTGTGTCATGATACTTGGACCTAACTCGCCGATAAATGCGCTAATCTCGCCTTTCTAATTTTCTACGGGCACCTTCGTAAGACACACTTTAACTTGATGTTGATCTTTGGACGAGAGACTTGGTTGTTTGATTCAAAACACTCAACCCGATTTTTATTTACAGGTCGCTTTTTTGATTTCACACATTCCGCAGTCCGGTCGCGTACATTGCTGTACGCATGGTTTGTTTTTGATTTTCTTGTAGGCATAGGAGGATAAGTCCAAATACAATTACAAAAAGTAACGTAAAACAAAATGAATAAAATTCCACTTCCATACTTCATTATTGCACGCAGTCGAGCATTTTTGTAATTAAATACAAGTGTATTAAATTTTAGACCTCCTTGGACATCTCCGACTTTCCCGAGGGATAAACTATCCAAATATCTGTTAGATCAATGTGTTCATATAGACAAGAGATAGGGGTGGTTTAATCACCGGTAATTGACCAGGTGTCTTGTATGACTTTTGTATAGGTCATCCCTTGGAACATCCAAAACACGAAGTCTTAAGCTCATGGAGCGGTGGATCATGACGTCAGAGGTCAATGCCCTTTATTATTTGACCTTTTTACCACTTGTTTCATATGTTAGAGTGTAACTTTTGATTGCAAGGTCACAACACGCAGTTGATTTGGTGCCAAAGGAGAGATAATGATTCGTTCTTTCTTATGACATCCAGATTCTGAGTTCAAATAAAGTTTCAAAAGCTAATTTGAGAGGATCAAACTTCTTTTTTTTGGCTTTTTTTTGCAATTTCGGAAATTTTAGAATTCTTTTACATGATGCGTAAAGAAAATCTCTGGCAGTTTTGGACCTGATTTTTTCCTCAAAACTGACACCGGGATACATGCAAATACTCGACATTTTGGGTGGTGTATCTTGTACACAAGTCAGTTAGGGTTCCTTCAAAGTTCTATGATGCGGTATTTAATAAAAACCAAAATTGCAGTGTTTTAGCTTTTTCATCATTTTAAAGGATGATGTGTGGATATCTTATCATCGACCGAGTGTCCTTGTTATGATATGTATATATAGACCATCAATTGGGAGATCTGAAGCACAAAGTCCTGTATCAGGGAGGGTTTGAGGGGTAGGGAATGAGAAGGTCAATGACCTCTAAATGTACCCCTCTTCCCCCTTATTTCTCATTTTAGATTGTAACCTCCAAAATGTATACAGTCGTTCCATCTTAAAATGAGTCTTTATTCAGCCCTCCTCTGATGCGGTGGAATAAGTATGAGGTTTCTTGTCCTTATTTTTTCTTTTCTTCAATTAAGCTATCCGTATCCAAACTAAGTTTCTCTTCTGGACAAAATATCAACAAATTCCAGCCATGTCCCATCTTCTTGAAACCTCCATTCATTGGTTTCTGGTCCAAAGTCTACTGGCGTTGTGACAATGGCATTCCTCCACATTAGTTCGATATAATTTTGCAACGCTCAATCTCTCGTTGAAGGACGCGCCTAGCAGGTGGTAAGCAGGATGGTCTGAAGATTTCAATGGTATTTAGTGGAGGATCCAAGTCTTTGGGAGGCATATAACTTGCTAAATATGACAATTCTAGCATCATTCACTTTCTGCAACCTAGTTTCCCCATACATTGTGCACACGAAAACTTCCAAATGCATCACTTACTCCGTAAGACTTCCTAGAGGCATCTCCCGGGGGCTACATTTCGACATGAACTGGTCCGATTTACCATTTGATCAAATGACGGACTTTCCCCTTACGCAAGAAAGCAGCGGTAAGTCACGACCGGTAAATTAATGGAATCCAGGTAAGGCAAAACATATCTTTGGTCCAAGCTCTTTGGCTAGATAGTTATATCTTGGTGCGTCTAGTTTACTGTATTACGCCGAAGCCGGTTCCAACATCCATCCCTAACAAAACGTCCAGTCGCAATGTGTGATGTTAAAGAGCACAAAGAACCTTGTGTCACTACTGTAGGCGGTTTTCTGTGTTTTGCGCGACGTATCTTGCATAAATATGTTGGCGGGTGCAGCTTCAGCAATGATCAACATGATAATTCCTGCACAAAATTCACGGTGAATTCTTCCATCCTGATTTATATAGGTAACAACTTTATCACAACAGCCAAGTAGATTTTGTGCTCTCCAATTATTGGGGCATACGCGTCAAAAACTGTAGTGGCTTTTAGCCGCCGTGGGGGGGGGGTGTGTGTTGGGCAGGGGGCATGGTGGCCCCCCCCGACTACTTGGCCGGAAAAAATTGCAAAAGTCCTGCTAAATACCGCTTTTTTTTAGCCCATCTGACCGTGAAAAATTGGCCTTTGACCCCCCTGAGAGGGGAAAATTCCCCAAGACTGGGAAACTTGCCCCTCAGAGCGTCCAGGCCCGAGACGCCACTGGCAGACGGCCATTCCTCGACTAGAATTTTATGCAAGGCTGTCTGAATGATGCCGACAACAAACAGTGATGGCCAACTCCAGGTCGTTGTGCTCTCCAATTATTGGGGCATAAGCGTCAGACTGGCCAATTTCTCGACTGAAATTGTAGCAAGGCCATCTTGAATTAGGCTGACACAACAAACGTAATGAAAATCTCCAGGTCCCTGTTTTCCACCTCCATGATTTGAAAAGAGCATTTCGTGATCCCACGAGCCACGCGTTCCATGTCTTTGATGTCCGTGGAAGAATCATACTCCACATCGGAGTGTGAAACAGTGTCCGCAAAGTAGTACGTTCTCTCGATAACAACTCAGTCAAATCATTAAGGCAGTACAGGCAATGTCCTGAAGAAGAACATTGCATCATTTATGCAAATATCTGGTTTGTCAGGACCTCGATTGCTAGTGGATGAATATCCTCTGGCTTCAAGCTTTCTCAATAAAGCTGATTTATCTGTCGTGTTCATTGAACCATCATAACGGCACAGTGCCAGAGGGACTTCGATGAGAGGATATTCCAGTATCTTCTTCAGGTCTACGTTTTGCAATGTTGCTACATACAGTGTGAGTCAAAATGATTGTTCCCCGGGCCCGATGAATTAAAAAAATATTAAAAATATTTGTAATCTTTTAGAATATTATTATATACTTTATATTAACAAATAATTACTTCTTAATCACCATGTCAAAAATCCTGAGATTCATGCATTTTATTTTCAAGTTATGGCCTCATTTTTAGAGGGCCCCCGAAATGCCGCGTGTACAAATTTAGTAAGTAAACCATATAGAAGATGAGTAAACATGTTAACAGTGTAATTCTCAAACCTGGATTCAGAAAAAGGAGATAGACAAAGAACTTTCTTGTTTGTTGCATTTATTCACCACAGTGAAGCACAAAATTATTAATATTTATCATGAAAGAAAATTGTTCCTTTGACCTTTAGCCATCTAAGGTGTATCACTTAAATTGAAACCTGGTTTTGAGTGTATTTTTCAATATCTTTTTGTTTTGCCTTAGTTAATAGTTAAAAACGAGGTCATTCCAAACCTTGAAGAATTCTAAACAGTTAAAATATAATTGCACTTGTTGCTGCATTAATCCAAACTTAATAACTGGCCTGGTGTTATACTCACTGGGGCATTTATATTACCATTTATCCACCACAGTGTGTAAAGCACACATTAGGTATCCCACTTGAAATTTGCGCTTCAATAGAATCTTGTACAAAGGCAAATCTGATGGCCTTTATTTAAATGAATGCAGATATTGATTGCCTGAACCAAAATGAAAAATTTAAAATTCTTATGAAAGCTATTTAAATGTACTTTTGAAGTATTTACAATTTTAAGAGCTACCTTGCACAGTTTGACAAGAAAAAAATCAGGATATTTGGGGAACAATCATTTTGACTCGCACTGTACAGCAAACGACTAAATAGGTCTCTGGTGGCGCCTCGGACTTCGGACTTCTTTAACTTTGCAGTCTTTGGTCTTCATTTTCACTTTTGCTGCAATTGGCTAATTGAAGCGGTCTCATTGTTTGCACTCACTGACAAATTGCTCGCACCATGTCGCCCATTCCTCTTCTTCAAATGCAAGCAGATCAACAGATAATTCAGTTGAACCTGCACGCCCAGGTGAACAGAACGACAGAACAACTTGTCGTCTTTGGCTTCTTAGCATTCAATGTTGCTTCAAACCCGCCTATATATAAGCTTCTAAGGATCTTGATTATCCCGTTGGATTAGACTGGATTGTTTTGCAGTACAAAATGAAAATGAAGACCACAAAGTTAAAGAAGTCTGATGCACCAGAGACCTATTTGGTTGTTTGCTGTACATATGCAACATTGCAAAACGTAGACCTGAAGAAGATACTGGGATATTCTCTCATCTAAGTTCCTCTGGTACTGTGGTATGAACAAGACAGATAAATCAGCTTTAATGAGAAAGCTTGAAGCCAGAGGACAACAATCCACCAGATATCGAGGTCCTGACAAACCAGGCATTTGCATTATTGATGAAATTCTGTACTGCTTTCATAATTTGCTGGAGTTGGCTGAGTTGATATGGGGAGAACGTGCTCCTTTGCGGACACTGTTCAAATCATATGCGACCGGTGTGAAAGTAATTGTTGTTCGCCAGGAGCCATAGTCGGAGCTCCATAGACAATAACGGAATAAAGCGTGAAACTAATGTTGCGTGAAAAGTCAACTGAATCGAGTGCCCTATTCTTTACCGTTGTAGCCGGGAGTATGGTGGACTATAACTACTTCTACATCGGTACAAATTTTCCCTGACCATCAAAGACATGGAACGTGCGCTTCATGGGGATCATGAAGGCTCTTTTAAGATAATTGAAGGTCTTTTTTGTCGGCATCATTCAAGACGGCCTTGTTACAATATCTAGTCGATGAATGGCAGTCTGACGCTTATGCCCCAATAACGGGAGAGCATCACTGTTTGTAGTCGGCATCATTCAAGATGGCCTTGCTACAATTTCTAGTCGAGGAATGGCAGTCTGACGCTTATGCCCCAATAATGGGAGAGCAACAAACGACCTGAAGTTCGTCATCACTGTTTGTAGTCGGCATCATTCAAGATGGTCTTGCTACAATATCTAGTCGAGGAATGGCAAGTTATATGCTCCCAAAGACTTGGATCATCCCCTAAATACCATGAAATCTTCAGATCCATCCTGCTTACCACCATGTTAGACGGTCCTTCAACGAGAGATTGAACGTGCAAACTATATCGCACTAATGTGGAGGAATGCAATTGTCACAACTCCAGTAGACTTTGGACCAGAAACCACGGGTAGAGGTTCACGAAGATGAACACAGATGGAACTTTGTTGATATTTCGTCCAGAAGAACTTATTTCGATTACTGATAGCTTATTGAAGAAGATAGTGAAGACGAAGACCTCAGACTTATTACAACTAATCAAATGGGATGGTGATAAATAAAAGACTAAATTTTGAAATGGAACTACTGTATACATTTTGGAGTTACACTCTCTAAAATGCGAAATAAGGGAAGAGGGGTAAATTTAGAGGTCATTGAACCTCTGACGTCATTCCCTACCCGCTCCACCCCTCCCTGAACAAAACTTTGCGTCCAGATCTCCCAAATTGATGGTCTATAAATATCATAACAAGACACTCGGTTTCGATGATAAGATTAATCCACCCCTCATTTTTTAAAATGTATGAAAAAGTTCAAAAACACTTGCCAATTTTGGTTGATTCTTAAATACCACATCATTGAACGTGAAGGACCCAAATGACTTTTGTAGTACAAGGATGACACCACCAAAATTTCAAGTATTTGCAATGTATCCCGGGGTCAGTTTTGAGGAAATAATCAGTTCCAAACTGGCCAGAGATTATTCTTTTACGCATATTTAAAATAATTACCAATATTTCCGAAATTGGCCAAAAAAATGCCAAAAAAGAGGTTTTGGCTCAATTAGATTTGTAACTTTACTGGGTTGAACCGTCATAACTGGATGTCATGGACACCAACATCAACGCGTTGTGACCTCGAATCAAAAGTTACATTCTCAAAATATGAAACAACATGTAAATAAAAAGGTCAAATATAAAAGGTCATTGACCTCTGAGTCATGCTCCACCGACGCTCCCTGAGCTTAAGGACTTGTGTTTTAGATGTCCCAAGTGATGGTCTATCCAAAGATCAAAACAGACAACATGGTCGTCAATACCGTGATTAAAAAAATACCCAGATCTCTAGTCCAATACTATCATTTCCACCGTCAGACCAGTGAATCGGAATGGCTGCGTACCACGAAGAGTTGGTCATTAAATAGTGCCCGTAAATTACATGAGGTAAATTCACAACGGTTTCGGCATCGCCATTCTTTGGTGAATGCAGTTGAGTAGAGGGACGCACTATGAAATGATGAAATGATAACAAAGGAGATATTACGAAGAACCCTAAATCTCAACAGAAACACTTTGTAAAATGAGCTATCCCTGCATGGAAAATATATCCAACATAATCAGCTGCCATAACAAAGCGCTCATCCTAAATTGCCACAATGCCAATACGAGGGCACGTACATGAAGTTGCCCCAAAAAATCAAGAGCCAATGTGACCACAATAGGACGGTCAATGCACCTAGCAAGGAACATCATATACAAAGCGATCGTAACCCCCCTAAATGCATCCCCAAAACAATACACTGGACTCACATCTACAACTTTCAAAGAGAGGACCTGAGGAGGAACCAGAGGATAAGGCAAACAATCGATGCACATTTGTGATAGACAATATAACCCTTGGCATACACTTAATATGGACCAGAATTAACTATTTCAAAAAGGGACCCCAGCTGGATTGCACCTGTGGCGGCCATTATGCATTTTTTTAAATGGCCGACATTTGTAGTTTCAATGCCTCATATCTCAGGTAATAATACTGACACGAGCTTGATGTTTGTGTCTATTCCTGTTTTCGGGTGGGTAAGAATATAACATATGACGTACTTTTAAAGATTGTGTCGTCATTTTGTTTTCCAACATTGCGTACTAGGTACACTAAAACTGATACTTTGTTATAGCTTTGCACAAAATAAGATACAATTTGATTTGTGTTATTCCTTATGTTTCCATGTAATAGAATCCCAAATATAAATCAAGTTTTAATAATATCTTTTGCAGCCATTTTATTCCAATATGGCCGCCAAATTCACCAATATGCTTTGTCAAAAAATTATTCTCAATATTTTTTTGTGTCTATAGGGCCTCCCTAACCTATGGGTCTAAGGCCCAAACTAACCAATTATGACAACAGTTATTCCAAGGGTATTTCGTGATTCCACAGCCTCGCCAGACGTACCTAAAATGAGAGTTTGATATGAGTATAGGATGATCTAAATAAAATTTTAAATAAGCGCGACATATCTACCATTGTCTACCGAAATGCAGGGTGTGACGGAGAGAAGTTCCTTAATGCTTTTACAACCACGCGTAATTCACGAAGGGAAAAATCAAATAAATCTGATTTTAGGATGGGCACGGAAACCGAAAGTTTTGGTATCGACAAACAAATTGCAACGTACAAACGCAATGTGACACTAACCTTTACAAGAAATCAAACTGTTACAACAAGCCTACCGTCCATAATACACTCGAGCATTAGTAAAGTAAAAGTGTATTATTGGTTTATCAAAATAGGCCTCTATGGTCAAAACACCAACAGAAATGATTTAAAAAGACTTTACAATTAAAATAATATTGCACATAATAAACATACCGGACATTGGAGACTACAGTGGATGAGACGGATCAAATGCAACTACGGTTCAAGTCCATCTCAAAAGGGCCTGTCAGCCTTAATCATCGAGACGGGGGAATGCTGGAAATGAGCCATCATTCACTCTAATCTTCAATTGTGTTATTGCACAGAATGGTATTTATTAATTCCTTAAAAACCATTTTCAAAATGGGAAAAAAGAGCATGTTATGATTTTATTATGTCCAAGCCGAATTAAGGCATTACAGCATTATTAATAGAAACGTTCACGGATTGGTGCCAAGATAGCGATTAATCTCCCTATTTGAAACTCTGCAAAACCCTGGTTTGATTGCTACATGAGCAGGGAGGGCGATTCATATAAAGCCTACAGGAATGGGAGAAAATGTCTTTCTGTGGGAAGCCAAGTGGACCTTGGCTTTGTTTCAGGCAGGTCATGAAATCTGACTGAAGCGCCTATAAGGCGTGGGTCAACTGAGAGAGCTCAGGTAGCAGCTGGTCGAGGAGATCTGGTGGTGTATAGGAAACATGCGGTGGAAAAAGAGTGGCAATTCCAACCGCCCTGCAATGACCCAGTGGATGTGGTGAGAGGTGAACTCACTCTCAGGAATGCCGATGATGGCAATGGCACGTCTCTGGATAGTGTAGTTTGAATAGTTGTAGTGGTGGTTGCTCCACACATGCTAAACCTGCAGCTTGCTATTCCACAACAGCCATTTGAGCGTCTCAAGCGGTTGTAGCCTCGACGGAGAAAATCCAGTCGCTGACTGGCAGTTTTAACACCACTTTGGTAAATCACATTTTGTATACAGTACTAATGACATCGAAAGTATGATAGTAAAGCATTCGAATTTCAGTCTTTCACAGACTCCATTGTCCGGATTGCTGTGTTTCATATTGACATACATTAATGTGGCCATTAAAATGGTATATAAGCAGCAGAGGTTATACACTCTGAAAAGGCAGAGAAGTTGAAAAAGTTCCACTATAGATACAACATTTACTAACCTAGCATCTGTTTTGAGATTGAGAATGATTCGCGGTTAGGTTATTTATGGGGTCAAACATTATCAAGGTACCAGAGTTGCCAGCAGATTTTCGAACGTCCAATGTACAGTGAAGATGTAATGATGGACTCTTAAAATGGGAGACTCTTCCACCAACTGGTTTTTGTAGCGAGTAGTGTACGGCAATCATCAGTTGCAGATGTATCAAGGGACGCCATAGGACAGTGTGAGAAGATATAGTACAAACGAAGCAAGTGTGATAGATCTGATAAAACTTGACGTAATTTCTATGAAAACAACTGCGTGCTAAAAGGCATTTTTTTGGGGGGAATAATTTTCACTGAGGATTTGTATATTAAGGTAAGTGACACAAATGTGCATATCATTGCATGCGATATTATGTTTAGGCAAAATTTCAATATTAGTGTATGTGTTCAACTCAAACAAAATCAATGAAAAATAGCAACCTTCCAGGAGGTGCCATTTTTCAAAATGTTTGTACCGCGGTGAGATGATTAGCCATGAAGCATGAGAAGACTGCACTGTATGTAGTTTAACGTTGTACACAACTGTATAACATTGTTATTTGATCGGCTTTAGATCCGTGTTGCAATAAAAGAACCTAGTTGACGTCACCGCCACGAGAAATAATTCACCCCCGTGTAAAAAATCGTCCATGTTTACTATTAAAAACGACACTCATTAAGTTTTATGTAACAATTATGTAAACTTGTAAATGTAAAAATCCACATTAATTATGTAAAAGTGCACATAAAATATATGTATCATTAGTTGTGTGAACATTTTACCAAATCATTATGTCAAACTTCAAACAACCAAAATTATGTAAGAATTCTTGTTCAGAATTATGTTTTATGTACATTATGTAATCAGCTTGTTTATTATGTAAATTGAACTCAATTATGTAATCTTTACATATAAATTTGTACATTTTGAACACAAGTTGTCAATGCTACATATATAGATGTAAATTAGGGAAAATAATTCACACAAAATATTCACACAGACACTTCAGTATATGAACAAAAATTTCAACAAGTTTTATTCACTCAAAAAACAACACGTATAGTAAGTGACTGACATTTTGGGCACCTGCTGAGGTGTGAGAGGCGATTTATTAACAAATGACAGCTCTATGCCTGTATAATATACTACAGTGGTAAACACTGCTGGTATCGTATGATCCCAAACTTATATGGCAAATGGGCTTACTATAATCGCACGTACTTATGTATACACACGTACTGACCCTGTGTATTCAACTTGACTGAGATAAAGCTTACATTTTCTCATGACCCATCATCCTGAAAATTATAAGCACTCATATTCCCCGGTCTAAAATCATGATTATATTGTACACAAACGCAATCGATACAGATAGAACAATACGTTAATATAAGTCCCAAACCCCAAGACTCCATGAGGCTCCTCCACTCCTCGAAGATCCTCCATTTTCATTGTGCCGGGCTCGCTCGTGTCGTGACATGACTTCACATAATTTTATTGCAAACTTCGCTAACTTTTACCGCGCATTTACATAATTGGTTTACACACCACATATGTAATGAGTTTGTTTACATTCTTTATGTCTTTTGTTTTCTTTTTAGCAAAACGATGTGTAAATTTTTACATAAAAAAGTACAATAATATAAGCATATCAAATATTTAGTTATAACTTTCACATAATGTTATGTACGTAATATTTACCAGCTTTTAATAAAATAGTATTTTCTACATACTGCCGGTTTCCATTATTTTTGTACATCTTGGGTGTTTATGATGCGTAAAAAAAAAAAAGTTCACACTTAATGAAAAATGGCAGGCTTCAGGTGTATTCCCTTTTTCATTTAATTTCCAATTAATCTTGGGATCTTGTTTGAATATATGTGCGTTTATCTAACAAAACGCCTTACTAACATCCCAAAGTTAGACTGGCTTATTTCCCTTTTTGAGTAAATGGTCAATTTTCACTCAAAATTGGCGCCATATTAAAAACACCATGACTGACAGCAATATTTCAAAATGTATATCATATTCGGATTTCTTGATTCAAAAAACATAGTTTAGACAAAAAAATCTAGTCAATATCATTTGAGCTAGATATCAAAAAAATGTCAATTTAGTGCAAAGTGGGCGCCATATTAGAAAACAAAATACCTGACAGAATATATTTTTAAAAATATATCAATGATTGAATACCTTGGCCGTCACAACATGGGGTGTAGACACAAATCATGTTATCACCGAATATGAGCCATTGCAAAATGTTAATTCAGCCATTTTGAAAAATGGCCACAGTGGCCACCACAGGTCAAATCCATCTGTGGTCCCGTTTGGAAATAATTGGTTGTGGTCCATATTAAGCGTGTACCAAACGCTATAACCTTCTATCACAAAGTGCACGATTTTGCTCCAGGGGGCCTTAAACCTCTGGGACTAATACTCAATCATTCAAAACAGCATCTAAATCCAATGCATCTGAACTTCCAATACATATGTAAAACCTCAAAAATGACACACACTTTTAAATATACAATGGTATATCATACAAAAGCGGCACCATACAATCCGGCACCAAACGATCAATTTATGTCTTGCTGAAAAATATCATATTATGATGGCACCCAAACAATGTACACTTACAAATGCTCTAACTATATCAAACTGTAAACACAAAACCAAACACAAACTAGCAATTTGGCACACACCTAGAAAAGCTCCCTCACATCAACTCAAAGACCATTTATTTTTTTTCCGATCTCTGTATATTTTAGAATCAATATGCTCCTAGTGTTATTGAATGTTGGTGTAGAGTACGCGACCACTTACACCGTGCTGATGATTGCCACCATCGGGGATGTTGGCATGTAACTGTCATTGC
>JAMKCH010043311.1:0-12620 GCA_023653785.1 Ophioderma brevispina
TGCAGAACACGTATGGTGTCATTTGTGTGAGACCCCCCTGAGGGCAATGCTATCAAATCAAATTTATAGGCCTACTTAAATCGGGTCATGTTGAGAATATTTTGAAAAAAAACGACCTATTTGCTATACAAAAATTGCCATGAAAAAAAGGGTCATTGATATATTGAGAAGGCTGAAAATGGGTCCGATGTCTGTGGCACATCCCCGTATTATTGTCATTTGTGTGAGACTCCCCCCCCACGGGTCAATTCTATCAAAATTACATTCTTTATATACTTAAATCGGGCCATCCCTTTTAATTTCATTACCAATGCCAGGTTGTTTCACCAGGAACCTCGTGATTTCTCGAAGCTAATGTATATAGCAAGATATATTTACTTTGGGCCTAAAATGTGTTTATTGGTCATTTGACCTCGCACGGCCTTTCTTGGCATGCAGTAAAAACATATTACCAAGGACGCGAGGTCCAGTCAGTTCTTGTATTCTATAAATAGTAAGGCGGAAGCGTCACAATTTCTTCCAAAAACACGTTAATGATCATGATGCTAATTAATGAATACAAAAATAGTTTAAAAGTATGTTCAACTGATATATGAGGTATCTTTATTACTCATTGTTTTGTTTCCAAAAAAAAATAAATAATTTTAGAAATAAATATCAAAGATGTCAAACTCATCCACGCGATCACGATTTAAACGCGAGAACAAAAAGGTCACGAATTTTTGGACTGAACAGATGAACAAATAACATGTTGGAGATCATTAGGAAAGTCTTTTAAGGAATTAAAATACGTAGTATAAATCAATCTTGAAGGTTTGCAGTAGGCCTTCTTATTGTTCTCTTTTACACCAAGAAAATAAATAGTGTTCATAGTAAATAGCACAAAGGGTCCAAACTCGGAGGGACCATGTGGAAAAAAGCCACGACATGGATGACAAACTCGTACCTAGAAACGGTAACCTCGATTAACGTATTACTCTTTGTCAAACCACCGGATCAAGAGCATCTACTTCTGTTGACAAATGTTTATGCTATGTGACAACAAGTTTTTTGCATTCAATTGAAATCTAAATATCTGTCAGCAGTGGAATACATAAACCCCAGCAATCGAGAGGACACGATGGGAAGGGGATGACCTGAATAGGGTACACATTCAACATGCGACCTCCTGGGTCAACATGGCAGCCTCCTATAGAAAAAAACTGGCGAAGTTCGACTTTTAGTACTAGATATAAAGTACTAAAAGTTTTGATCACTCAAAACGAACTACAATATTTAACTGGCCTAATCCTCCTCAGAGTAAGAGGTTCACCCGGCCTCGATTTTCATGACACTTTATCCCTTCTTTGTTGTCTCCAAACAAGGAATCGATAGCGTGTCTCAGACGTAAGACAATCTATTCAATTGAATCTGATATGAAGCCTTTACAATATTCGATACTAAAAGGTCCATGTAAATTGGGTTTAAATCATCTGCCGAACAAAGTGAGCATTAGCTTAATTGGCTTTTTGTTTTAATCTCAACACATCACCTCCAGATGTGTTGTTACCATCGACAATATGCGTTTACGGACAGGAATAAAATCAGATTGTAGTATGTAAAGAGGGCTATTACCGTGATAACAAAACTTGGTAATAATAGAATCTAAAAATACATTTATATCCAACAATTTAATGCTTTTTCTTACGTCTACTATATACATATTTTTAAAAACTTTGACCCCCTGAATAACTAAAGACAATAGTATTATTAGTCCTGTTAAACTTTACCTTGCAGCTTACTATATAGACATTGTAGGTGGTACTACAGTTTTATTGATTTCATCCCTTGACAAACTATTTTGATATCATAATAATGTTTCCAACTTGAAATTTAATAAACTTTCATGTTATTGTATATCTCAAGTCAAAAACTGTCAAAATCAGTTTTTGCAATTTGTGTTTTTGTATTGGGTTCTGATACGCCCCTGCTGCTGGTGAACACGGATAGACCTAATGATAAAATTAGGCACATTGGCTGGTATTCTGGATGGGAGGTCGAGTCTAACTTTAGACCCGGGGTTAAACCAGGGTTAGTCCTACATGAGTGGACCTTCTTCCTTCCAACATACTTTAAAGCTGTGCTGTGGCGGGTGAGAAAATTCCTCTGATTGGGCCATTCCGGCCCATGCATGTGGAATTTCACCACCTATACATTTAACTCTTTCACAGTATTTTAAAGCAAGAAAAGTCCACTCATGTAGACTAACCCTGTTCAAAACCAATTAAAGTTAGCCTACTTTTCAGAATACCAGCCATAGTGTTTAAGACCCTCCTGCATTAACTGAAGAGGTATACCTGAGGAAAGAACTATTTACTGATACCATGTAGATAACAACAACTATCCAAACGGATATTCACAAAGAAGTAATATAATCATTAGCATACCGCTGACATAGTGGCGCAACGTTTTCGCACAGTTTTTAATCATATTACTCCAGACTTTCCGTTCACAGTATCCCGACTGGCCATTGTACACATTTAACGGTCTTATCCGTACAAGTGGTTGGCGTCTGTAAATGTGAGATAATTGCGAAAAGCTTTCAATATCGTGGAATTTAATTTTCGCGAAAACATTAAATCCAGAAGTGTCTGTACCTACCCAAGAACCAAAGCTTTCAACTGATAATGAAAATCCATAGGGACCAAGGGAACTTATTCTTAAGTTTCCTGTGGAGCCTCATCAGATAGATTTACCGGTAATAAAAACAAATGCTTCAGTTGCTCGAAATATTCAAGCTCTATCCATGGTTTCATTTTCAGCGTTAAACTTGGGAGGGTTATCACAGGAGACCATAAATAATGAATTTCCTCCAGTTTTTGTCCCGATTGTTCTCATACTCGGTG
This sequence comes from Ophioderma brevispina, assembly GCA_023653785.1. NCBI lineage: Eukaryota > Metazoa > Echinodermata > Ophiuroidea > Amphilepidida > Ophiodermatidae > Ophioderma > Ophioderma brevispina. Next base: position 2,886 of record JAMKCH010043311.1, read on the forward strand.
CAAAAATGCTTGAACTGATTTTTTTAAATTTTGAAGACCATAAACCTGCAAAGAACACTGTTTTGTAATTAGACATTGTATGCTTGTTTATGTAATAAGATAATGGGTAGTAGGTGTATTCAAAATGCCTTTAGAGTAATAAGAAATTACAGTAAATAATTGAATAATGAAATCGGACCGTACACTTTTAACCTCCTCCAACAGGAAACTAAGACTTCAACTTCCATTGGCCCTTAAAAGACTGAAATAAAATTCTTTGAAAGTACGATCTTGCTTAAAGAGACACGGGAATTTCCGAAAGCGTCCCAATTTTTTTCGAACCCGGGTTTTTTGCACATTTGGAATGTTTTTTCCAATGTATTAGATCACACCTAAGTGAATAAGCCAACTCGCCGTATTTATGTAATAATAATGATGATTTATACTTTCCTGTCGTGGCACGACAGAAAGTCAAAGCACGGTGTTCTAATGGGGACAATTACGATAGTCAGAGCGCCAAGTTCTAAACAAGGTTGCGGTTTTCTTTGTACTTGTTTTCCATAAAACCTTCAGAACGTTCTTTGATCTTGGTAGGTGGGTCGCACAACTCGATCCTGTTGCCAATTTTTTGAGAGAAATTCGTATCCTAAAAAAATCTCCTCCTGTCAATTTAAAATCCGTGTTCCGATCGTCTTTGTGACCCCTGATTACCCGGAAGTATTAGCGTTTTTTGTATCAGATAAAGGCCGTATTTTTCTTCTTCTCATTATCGTTCCTGAAATTTGGAGCCCTCAAATCCATTTCATTCCCAAGATTAAACAACAAATCGCCGGTTTTTAGTGGTTAACCAGCATTTTAGCACAGTATTGAATAGGCAAGCACTAGTGTGCATTATTGCGTCTGCCATCAGAACCGCAAGTTTTTTTACCACGGTACTTGATGGGGTGTATGTCAAGTGCCAGGCTCTCATATCAGTGAGAACACAACCACATAAAAACAAAAAAATCGGAACAAGCAACCTTTAAGGGGTCCTATTACTTAACCGCACTTCACCCTATACTTGTCATCATGAATGTGGTCAAAAATTGTCTTTGTAATACCATTAACAGCAAGATTTTCATATTTCTAAACAATGGGCTGTATGACTCTAAATGAAAATGTGTAAATTTCTTAACGGGCCACATACAAAGGTCCTCAAGCTCAAAAAGTTCAAAATTATTTCGTTTCATGTAAACAATGATGATGAAAAACTATTATAGTGAAGATAACAAGTATTTGCATATGTCTTTCAGGCGATACAGGATCCTATCAGTTTCGGAACGGTCACGTCGGGCCCACTTTCCCAGGCCAGCATAATGCCTCATTTAGGTTATGTAAAAATGAGACAAAACAGGATTGTTCTGTCCTTGAAACAAGCCAGAGACGTTGACATATCCGAACGCATAACCTCCCGCATCAGCCAGGCAGTGACAATCACGTAAGGGTGTATATCGGCCCATTACAGGGGATTCCGTACTCAATAATCAACCACAACCTGCTAATAAAGAATAAAGGAAACAAATCGGTACTCTCTCACCGGGGACAATCATACATAGATTGGCCAATTGATTGTAATGTTTGCTTAGCGACCTGTCGATTTCAAGTTTTCTTGGTAATCACGCGGTTTTGGGCAACAATAGTGGTTAGATTATTTTTACTGAAGTACTGAAAACGGATAACAAAATGTGTACAAGTAGACCGCTTCTTAATTTCTGATAATTTGGTTCTTGTCGAAGCTCAAATTGTGGAACGATGACGTCCCCTCTCTCTACTTATTTACTTAGGTTCTCCCTTACCTGCGTTTATACCACGCACTGAGAGGGTATTAATGAAATTGGGGACCATTGATCGGGTCACGCACCTTTAATTCATACGTACATATGGGCCATAATGCAAATTGATCCACATCATATGGACACTTTGTGTGTAGACTTGCACTCCAGTCGTATATTTGAAAAAGCGGTCTTCATATCTGGCCTGACGTTCTCGTACATCACTGTTACGTAATCGTACAGGCGGGACGCCTTGCTCATGCCAACCCAATTGCATGACAATTCTCATGCCCTCTGCTTCCAACCTGAAAAAATGAGATACAAGTAAGCAATTGGGATATACATAAACATTAAAACCAGAAGAGAGATATTCGATACCCATGTAAAAGGAGATGGTATTTTATGGATTTTAAGAGCGTAACAATCAGAATGAATTCATACTCTGGAAATATGAGAGTATACACCCTTCCATAATTGCCACATCCTGGCCTGAGTGGGGTTTTATTGGTTGCGCGACAGGTAACACCATGGCCTTGTTCTCGAACAGCCCAACGCCATCTGTCGTTTTATTTTTACCAATAAAAAAGAGGCATTACGCGGCTTTGAGAGGTATGACCGACGTGATCGTCAGGACTTGATATGCCTCCCGGATCAGGCCAGGAGGTGACAAACGGAAAATGATCTCTTTGTTGATCTCTTGTTTTCTGACACGAATTAATGCGATAATGTCTAACGGTCTTAGCACTTGCCAATAAAATGGGAGCAGAAAAGGGCTTAGTGGTATATTACTACAGAAGATCATCTCCTATTGAGCTCGGTGTGGTCCTTAAAACCACTCTCCCAAATACGACCAAAATAAATATGGGGAAAACAATATCAGGGTGTTTGTATGATTACTTTTCAGACATGAGTTAGAGGATACGCTAATCTTACTGTAAGCATCACAAATTATGCAACATGTCAAACAAGATTCGACAGCACAAATGGACTTCACTACTTATGATAAGGAAAAAAAAACAAATTACACTTTTCAACTGAGTTTAATCCATTGCTGTTTTAAGTTGGTACCTGTGATGCATGAATCTTTTTTTCAGAACGAGGGAATGATCTTGGCCTAAATTAAAGCTAATAAAATAGGCTTTCTTTTAATTACAAAATTAAGGGTTAATATTTTACTTAAAATTACCGGGCGCAATCGGGATCCAGTTCCTTTTACGTACTCTTGAAATTCATGGTAACTTACCGCTTCCTTTTAGAAACAGGACATAATCGGAGATGACTAGTGTTGGTGTTCATCAAGGTACTGGTTTCGAATCGTATACATGTGTGGTATTCCACAGTGGTCCAATAGCCTTCAAGATCCCAAGATATCAGTGACTGACGACAACAAAGAACGCTCAAACATTCCATTTTGATGTGTTAATTGACACCCTTACAATATAACTTACAGGGATTTAAAAATAAATCCCCAAATAGGGACTAGGCGGGCAAGATCTCATAGCGTTTTACAAAGGTGACGAACCCAAACAAGTACATAATTTTTGCTAAAAAATGTTCTAACTAAAATTATCAAAATCAGTTCTACGTGTTGTCTCACGTCTATAGTATGTGAACATTTACTTGAAAAATTAATTGAATGTCATCTCCCTTTTTTCCCCTGAGTATCAGGACAAGGGGTGTACACCACGTTCCATGCTCCAGCAAATAATGGTGCTATTGATAAGTAAATCCGTCGGTATGCATGGACACGGAATTCAGATCTCTTGGGACTGCAACAGCATTGAGTCCAATAATGATGATTTGACCCCACACAAATTGCAACAGAAACAATTTTGGTGTAATATACTCTGAAATAAGTCCATAAATAATATATTAAAAGGTCTACCAAAATCAACTAGGGGCAACAGTAGAAATAAGGGCGGCAACGTTTGATTAAAGGGGTAAAAAATTAGAATTGTTCCAATGGATTGAAAGATGTGCCACTTTATTGGGCTACTCCTAGGTTTAAAAAAGGGATAGTTGGCCCTATCTACACGTTATAGTTTTAGGACAATAGGCTTCATAACAGTTCAAGGTCATCTGGGGTAAAATTAATAGAATGGGTCGTTTTGAATCGGACTGGTTGTAAACTGTTAAATTTGTCCACTAGATAAGTAAATGTAAATAGATTCTTTGTTTGAAATGTCTTATATAGAATACAGAGCATGACGTAGTGGACCTCCCATAGACCCTTTAGCCCCAGTCACATTTTACGTTCCAATTATGCAACGGAATTATAGATGGTGAAACCAGTATATTTTCGGGTTCTGTTACAATTAGACGAACAATTGACACCATTTTTTACGCACGGATATATATGAAAATTTACCCCCATTGTGGACTTGAACCTATTTGACTCATAACTATTGAACTACAAACCAGTGTGGGAGGCGAGTCCGGACTCCATGAGTCCAAAGGGGCCGAAGTCCGGTCATCAGCGTCCGCGTCCGAGTCCGAGTCCGAGTCCATGGCACGAGTCGAGTCACGAGGTATGAGGTTCTGAGTCTGAGCTCCATGGGACCTGAGTCGGAGTCCGAGTCCAGCAGGTATGAGTCCGAGTCGAGGCCAGTGAGTTGAGTCCGAGTCCAAGTCCAGGAGAATGTGGGCTTCAGTCTGGGCTTGAACTAATCCAGACACCTAAATAGTGCCCCATTAAAACATTATAGGGGATTGAATATACTTTGAACGGAGTTATCACACATCATGTAAGGGAAGACAAGAGCACAGAGTGATTACCTTGACCAATTACGCATTAGAACCCGAGGTGCAAATTTGCAACATTCATCCTGCTCGCGCCAGACCACGCATGCTCGTGTTTTTACCTGTCCACAAAATAATAGACTGTAGTTCCTTTTTTTCAAATAACATTTTATTATGGTCTATAAATGCATACCTGTAGCTGATCACTATAGTCAATATTACCGAAAATGAAATTTCCAAGTCTATTTTATTTCAAAAACATTTTTAAATTTAAATAGAATAGACTATCTCAATTTTCAGCCTTTTTGAAAATTCAAGCTATATCTAGCTCTAGTTCATGCTAACCTAGTGCGGTATATAACGTGCGTCCATAATTGGGCAATACGCGGAGTATATTTTCAAACATACAAAATAAATATTATGTACGAATCTAGATACTCTAGTTAGTTCATCAAAAATTTTAAGGGTTTTGGGGCCGTAGAAGGCCACCCATGGCAAAATACCTGGTTCTGGCAAGTATTCAGGTCACTTCTGTGAGACTGCGTAGGATGCAGCCGGATTTGGCAACTACATGTAGTGTGTGAGTTTGTGAGGTGGCTAGACTGTACACTGAAGGATTTGAAGCTGTACTTCGATAAATGAACACTGCTCGAATGAAAAACTGCTAGGGGTGTTAGGGAGAGGAAAGGAGGATATAAATAATCACCAATAGCTAATCTGAAGACAAAGGGAACAAGAACATACCTCGGAATAAGAAACATTAAAAAATTTACTGTGAAATAACTGTGAAATTGATTATATACAAAAAACATGTTTATGCAATTAATTAAAAAATAAAAGTTAATTTTTCTTTTTTGGTTTTTTTAACATTTTATTTATTTTTTGATAAGTTGAAATTTTCTTATCGGACTCAGCGGACTCATTTTTGAGTCCGAGTCCACTGGGGTTGAGTCCAAGTCCGAGTCCAGAGTCCGAGTCCGAGTCCCAAGTCCATATGGCCTGAGTCTGAGTCCAGCAGGGCTGAGTCCGAGTCCGAGTCCACTAGCATGAGTCCGAGTCCAAATCCGGACTCGGACTCAATCAGTGAGTCCGAGTCCGCGTCCGGACTCGCCAACTCTGGAAAATCGCTTTCAAGGTTGGGATTTCATAGATAAAATGGTCTTGAAGTTTTATTGTGACAGTGCGAGAGAAAAGTGGTCATTGGTTGTAGATGAAGCGATGGGGGGGGGGGTTATATTGTGGTGTCAGTTGATGGGGTGCACTTCAATATGCGAATTATATGTGCCTACCAGATTGTGGTCGGAAGAAGGGTCATTGAAGCTTTATGTTGATATATGAAAAAAAGGGGATCATTGGTTGTAGATTAAAAGTGAATGGGGGGGTCATTGGGTGTCAGTTTGATGTTCAAAAATGGGCGTTCAAGGACAGGCAGTTAATATCCACAAAGAATGGCGCACCCCCCCCCAACCACCCCACACACCACCCAGCACCACCACACCACACCACCACCAGATAGCATATACTATGGCATGTCCCACCTTCTATTAGCATGACAATTGGATTGCAAACATTACCATTTAACTAACATTGAAATGGTCTAGTTATTGTTGTTTTGACACACCCCACTGCTTCATGTGGTGATAACTAAAAAAAGTTCGTGGGGGGGGGGAAGGGGGATGTTAAGAAATAATACTATATAATAATACATGATGACAAATAACGATTCAACATGGACCTAATCGGCCAGGTCAACCCAATTTATAGTAACCTACGATTAGTTTATTGAAGTGTTTTTAAAGGGACATAATGCATAAAAATTGAGATAGTGAAAAAGGCTCTTACTAAAAATCACTTCACGAGTTGCGGGGTTTGAAAACAATTATTGGATGTTTACATTTGTAAAACAGGAAGGTTCCCACAGGGGATGGTGAGCAGTTTGTGGCAATTTCTGGAAACAGAAAAGCAAGGTGTCACATCCCTGACAGAATTTTTACCAGTGTATCCAGTATGTTTTAGCGATACATTCAAAAGCATCAGGACCGGTGTAGAAGGAACCATTGCGGCGTACTCTAGACCGAGGGTACTGTTCCAATAAAACTATACAATCAAACTAAAAAATTATAAAAATATTAAACTGTGCATTTTTGCCATATATTTGACTTTATTTGTTAGAAAGATCCTAAGCTAAATCCTCACTTATTCATCCAATTGGTGGACTCTAGCGGAGATATTGTCGTTGAACACAAAGGGTTAAAAATAAATAACTTGGGACAGTTTCACCTGAAGGTTAAGAACTAAAGGTTATAAGGCGTTGTATGAGAATCTTTGTGGGAGTTTAACCCCTTTTGCAAACAAAAGAATATGTACGCTCAGCGTGAATGTATTATCATGCATTGAACTAATCTATATATATTTTTAGTGAAACACAGAAGAAATTATTATGTTGGGGTGACTGAGGGACTCATCTCAGGGGGACAATACTCATGAAAGTTCATGGAAATTTGGGTAATTGTACTGCTGAGACTCATGTAAACAGTCTACCAAATTATGATGAGGGACAATGTTGTGGACAACGCTCTAATGTGAGGACAATTGACCCTTCCCCTATTCCCCACTGCCTCAAGTTGCCAGGGGGAATAGGATGAAAAAATCAGTGGTAACAAGAGCAATAAAGAAAGGACGGTGTGTTCAAAGTCTAGTTACTTTCAACCAGGGTGTTTTATGGTTAACCTTCTGCTGAAACCTGGAGTAGAGCTGAGACAACAAGACTGGTTGGAATTAAATTTCCCAATGCTACTGTATGTAGTATGTAAGCGTACACTTATACGTTATAAAATTATGTTATATCACAAAGAAGCAGCACTTATTGCCTATTTTTTTTATTTCAATTTTCAATAAGAATGTCTTGAAGGGATTTAATGGCAACTTTGTTGATATCAGGATAGTCGAACCTGCCAAACAGTTTTTTTTGTCAACTGCCCAGATAATAGCCATAACTCATGAACCAGACTCCCCAAATTACACCCAACTAAAAGTCTCATGGAAGCGTGAAACACTCCTAAAAGAGATCAGGTAAAACTACAGTTGAGATGAACTTAAATTTGGCCAAAAAACTTATCTTGATTGTAAGTTTTTTGGGACAGTCTGTAGTCCGGGAACAAGGTTGAACAATAGGGCAATTCGATTCAGTTGACTCATCATGCAACAATAGTTTTTCACGCTTTTCTTTCCGTTATCGTCTAGGGATCTCCCGGACTATGGGGGGGGGGCTCCTATTTCCGGACTATATCGCTTTCACACCATCCGGGAATCAGGCCATGGTATAGTTTGTACTTTAGGCTTGTAGTAAGATTAGTGTCCCTGTCAAGTGAAAGATGGATTAGCCGGGATTAGCAACATTGAGCTGATGACAACATGCTTTTCACGTTTGGTAATTCTGGCAATAATGGTCAGCAACCTTGTTCCCGAAATTTTTTATGGTTTTTTACAGAATGTAAACATCCAAAATTTGATATCAAACTCTGGAAGAGATTTCATTAAGGGCCCTTCTTCATTACGATCATTTTTTTCATGCGACTTATGTCCCCCTTTACAATTATAAAATGCTTGATGTAGTAATGATATACAGTGAATATAAGCTGGGGGGTAAATCACACCCCTAGTGAAAATACATCGGAAGAATCTTAAAACACAACTACCTACTGTTGGTTTTACGTAATTTTTAAATCATGGACAAACGTAATTTATTACCTATAGTGATATCAAACTAATTTAATGTTTCATTCTCGGCGATGTTGTAGGCCTTGGATCAGGAGGTAAAGCGGTTTAGTGGTAGCCTTTTAACAATACACCAATTTGATACAGCGCTTTATGCAAATTAAGGTCAAAGCGCTTTACATATACAAGTGACAATTAGCGTATAAATATCGATTGCCTCTACTTGAACCCCATTTTGACATCACTCTGACACCCATACCACCCCATCCTTTCATCTACAACCAATGACCACCCCTTTCTCTCCTCACAATATTAACATAAAAACTTCAATGACCACTTTATCTATGAAAAATCACACGCCCTGAAAGCCATTTTCGTACCATACACATGGTAAGGCATAATAAGACCAATTAATATTCAAGTGCACCCTCCCTCGTTGCCACTTCACACCAGACCTCCACAGATTAACTATACTATCATCTGAAACTCCTGTTCAGGATTGAACAAATAACTGGGGTAAGGTGTTTTATTTTCAGATTTTCAGAGTATTCTTAATATTGGGGGGGGGGGGGGATTTAGTGACCCCCTAAACTTATTTGCCCTTGTAAAATTACTAACAACCAAGTACATTATACTATTTTAAATACCCGAATATGCTAAATTCTTGTGTTCACTAGACGATCAGTTAATATTTTATATTTGTCTATTTTCTTAAGGTACATAAGGTTTTTGTCACCCCCCCCCTCCGGAAATAACCCCCATTTTGGGGGTGCGTTCATGACTCGGTCGGGCTTTTTTTTTGCAACCTAACAATTCTTATTCCTCATAAAATTCTGATTCAGAAAGCCACAATGAGATAAACTTTCCCGTCCCCTAAGCTATTTATGTTCCATCTGGTAGGCACCTATTAGTCCGATATTGAAGTGCACCCCCCCCCCCCCCATGGTTTGCAACCCCAATATAACTGCATTTTGCCACCTCAACAAACCCTTCAACCAGACCTTCTTCTATCCCTGAAACTAGTCGGATTGAACAAATTACTTACTACTTTCCTATTGTGGATTTTTGGTAATTATTTTAATAAGCATGTTCACTGTATTTCTTAATAGGGGGTCATTTAGTGACCCCCGTACAACTTATTTACCCTCCCCTCGTATCATTACTACATCAAGTACATTCTACCTAACTACCTGACTAAGCTTAATTCTTAGGTCCATTAACATTACACGGTCAGAATATCTTATTTGTCTTCATATGTACCATAATATATGATTTTTCCCTATTTCTGACCCCTCCGGAAATAACCCCCTATATTGATGATGTGTTCAGGAATTCGTCCTTTTTACCTAACCTCTTCCTTTCCTCCTAAAATTCTGATCTAGAAAACGCACATGAGTATAACCTCTCCTTCCAGTTGATACCGGAGCTCATTTGTTAGCCCGGACTACTTCGCTTACAAGAAGGAAACGAAGATGGCAAAAATCATGAA
>JAMKCH010043312.1:0-17117 GCA_023653785.1 Ophioderma brevispina
CCTAATAGGAACAGAGGACGTTTTTTAGGTTTTTGCAAACAGACCAATCACTTTTGTAATTAAAATTTGAACAAGAAAAACAAAGGATACTTGAATGGAAAGCGTGCTCAAAATGAAGAGCGTTTCAATGTCCACAATGTCCACATACAATCATTTTCCTAATGTTTCAAATTTTAGATATGCAAGACTTCATAATTATGAAAACTTCAATTGCCGACTATCTCGAAATGTGCTTTTGGTCGATGCCTGTTGGAAAATTCGTGACGATATGTTGGCAGGGAACTCTGGGGGTCATTGTGAAAACCGATAGATGATGTTGGCAATTTTTGCGAAAGTGAGAAAACATTGAACTTTTTTTCGAAAGAAAACAGCCAAATCTCCTCTATTTTCAGCAAGCTAATTCAAGGCTTTGTGCTGAAACAAAGGATGATTTTTTGGACTGGTGAAAAAGATCCGGTCATTTCGTGTGAAAGATAGTGCATGTATATTTATTAATCTTTTGATTTAGGGAACTTTACTACATTTTTTTATTTTTTTTTTGCATTTACATAATATTATAGTGCAATTCTGCGAGAATGTTCGAAGTCCACCCGATTCTGTGAGTCACTAACTGTAACCTACGTTTCTTACTGCAATCTCACGTATGCGTTTACCAGTGTCCTCATCTCATTTCACCATTATGGTTTATCCATGTACTTATTTATATTGTATGTGATTGTATATTTCTATTGAGATTAAAGAAATTTTATTTGATTTGGATGGATCATTATTCGGGGCAAGAATCTCAATGTGTGAGTGATGGCTTGGCAGGCTCTGCTCTGCTGAGAGGGTGATTATCGCATTTACTAAGCAGGTAAATTGTATCATGGTGAGTTAATAACAAAGGCGGAAAACGTGAACTAGGGTATTTGAAAACTTAGTCCTGGCTCTAACAGCTTAATTCGCTGTAGAGTTACATAATGAAATTCGTTTGCCCAGTAAATCGTCAAACCAAATCACAAGAATAAAAAAATCATTGCAAACATGTGTCCTTGCCCTTTGTGGCATGTTTAGACCGATGTGGGGAGACAAACCTCTTACGTGGCACTCTTTACGAATTAAGGCCTTAGCTGATGGATAACCAGCTGTTACAAAGCTATGCCATTTGATTGTTCATGGTTCAGGGCAGGGGTTTGCAGGAATGAGTTTGCTATAGTAACTAACGAGCGATTTGGAGTCATTTACACCAGCGACATAAGTAGTACCTATCTGAAGATTATACTAAGAGGGCGCTAGTTCAAATATTTCCTCTGGTCAGGTTTCCGAAATGGTCTATTATAGGCACCGGTGCTTGTATACGCGATTTACGGTGGATATGATTAACCGCTCGTCTTCTCAAGCCTTTTTGGAACACGGAATACCAAGGGACCCCCTCGGGAATTCGTTATAAAGGCCAAACACTTGCCTATCAAAAAAAACAGTATACTGAAAGGGCTAGACCAATTTTGAGTGTTCCAAAGGGCATATTGGATTGGAGCAATCATTAGTGGATTTTGGTGGTGATACATCATTAACCAGTTTTCAGTTTAGTGCATCGTTGTTAAACCTCGAACTATATCATAAAGTGTTAAGAGAATTTTAATTTTGGGCATGGGATGGCCATATCGGATTATAAAATGATAATGCACAACAATCACACAATCAATTAATGACATTTATAAATCGTAACAAAACTAACAAAATGCAAAATGGCGCTAAAACGGGAAAGAAGAATACAAGGATATTACTCATTATTACCAATATTTCAAGGCAATTTGACAACAGTTTCTTAAAGAGTTCATTGATTCCAAACCTAGGATGCGTTGGAAAGCTGGTTCCACACTGTCATCAAAAGTAGTATGTTGTGTTTTTTTTTTGCTCTACAATTTAAAGGCTGACTAAAGAGATTTCCACAGGAGGGCGCCCTCATTCTGAAACAAATCTGTTTTTGGATTACTAATGCTTGTTTCATTCAAATAATGTGTGAAATAGAGAGTTCAAATCAAAGTCCTGCATATAGAAAAGCAAACTTTGTTATAAAATCCTGATCCGAAATATTTTTTTATTACACAGTATCCTATGGCACGTTATACGACAGGCGTATCAAAAAGAAGTAAACAGTTTGAAAGTATCATAACTGTAGAATGTATGTAGTATTTGGTCAGTTGTATTTGAGTTTTCCATAGAATGGTTTACAACCACAGTCTCACAAATCCGTTTTGTACGACAATCAATAAACAATTTTCTTACTTGTTTGTAACCCGAGCACAAATGTGGTTGTACAAAACAATCATGGGTTCGAATCATGAGTTTAAAATTTTGAAGCAGCTCGTGAAAAACAAATCAGGGTCACTTTAGATCGAGGGGGGTGAGGGGGGGGGATTGGAATTCAAACCTATTGCATTCAAGCTACACAAAATGCAAACAACCTGCGCTTTGGACAAACAAACCAATTAGTTCCAACATCATAGCTATTGCCACAACAAATAACACAATTGGTATGGCACCACAGTTTACTCCGCAACAAAGAGCATTCTTTGTGTCTAAATATCATCGCACCCAACGCGTTCCAGAGGTGTTACGGAGAGTCGCAGGGGTACCTAATGACGCAACCCATTCTCGTGTGCAATTTGCAAGAAACGTTCAGAAATATCAAAGAACTGGTACAGCAAGAAATTCTCACAGCGAGAGATCTGAACCGACACCGTACTGCAGATATGCTGAAACAACATTGAGGCTGTTGAAAATCTCCTTCCAGGAGAGCAAGCCGTGGGCAAAGAGTTTATGTCGTAGAAATGGCAGGGAATTGCCATCGCAACTTCAACAGAATCCCGCTAGACATACGTTTTCATCCGTATCAAAATACTGAATTGTAATGTTACGATTGATGAACTTTGCAGACAGCATTTTGTCTTGGTTTGCGAAAATAGCCAAAAATTTCATTTTAATCGATTGTAACACTCCAATGATTTCAAACCCACTGAAATAAAAGATATATGGATACTAATTGCTGTAATCAAGTATGCCACAAACATCATAACATTTTTTTCGGATGTTTAGGCAGGACTGTTACTCTTTTGATTACGCCCTGTAATATACATAAATGCCTACTGCCCGAAGGAGTCCGATTTATCTCAAAGTTTGGAATTGAGCTATTTAGGTGACTATCTCTAATTCTAGTTGGATTTGTATTAATACGTCGTACACAAAAATTATATTTCGACATATCTGAGTCAGCTTAGGTGTTTTAAATGAGTAGGACGAAGCCGTCGGCGAGCAGTTGATCCAGATGTGGTACGGAGTTTGTGAGTATTGAGTTTGGAAGCCAACAAGGTGTTTTATTAAGGTTATATAGTGTGGTCTATTGGTTGAACAAAATTTCCTGTCTTATCAACGTGCAAATCAAGTGTGTCCCTAAAATCATGGAGACAAAAATGCGAGAGCCGATAACGTTAACGAAAACAAAATGTCTTCTTACTTTTCTTTAGCTAAAAAGAGTAATTAGCTGACAAGTTACTTTTTCACAATATCAGATAATCCGATATAAAAGTTTTGAGATACACAGATTTGAAGTGAACCATGTCAGACACTGTTTTTAATGATTTATGGGATTAACTGTCCAAATGACATGTGTGCTATCTCGTTTTACACTGGTACCCTTTCTCAGCTGGTTGGTTCTAATTAGAGTTGTGGCGATTTACAGACACCGTTATTTTCTAAGATGGTTGAAATCGCATTGGATAAAACATTTTTTTATTATATACTCTCCGCCTAAAAAATCCGAACGATATAAATTACTGTATTAAAAAGGTATGTAGGTATGTAGGTGAATTATAATAATAAATGCCAGGAGCGTTGTTCGCGTAATGTGTTTGCTTATTGACCTCTGTCCGTAATGCATTGATAACGAAGCATGATGTGGAAGTTTGAGAGATTTATCCAGCTGGCTTGGCGCGTTCATTCGAAAGCAAGTTTGAGCACGTTGATGGCCATTTCAACATCGTTCGGATTTTTTAGGCGGGGAGTATATATCCATAACGTCCCTTAGTCGCTTCAAAACCGACCTGACAGAAAATCATGGAGCGGACCCATGCTTTGGGTTAGTGAGAATGCTCCTGAAATACATAATTCCAGTTTTTGCAGAGTGCAGATTTCAGCTCAACTTGAGTGGGGATTAAATGAAATCTATCTGTGAGTCATCAGCATAAAAATGGTATTGGAGTTTATATTTTTGATGATTTCACCAAGAATGCTGGTATATATTGAAAAAAAGCACAGGACCCAGTACACTTCCTTGTGGTACACCGAAGTCAAGCTGTGATGGGATAAAAATTTGTCAGAAATTTTAACACTTTGTGATCTGCTTGTTAAATACGACATAAACCATTGTTCATCTTTCCTCAGAGACTGCAACAAAACATTTTGCACCGTCTAACATATTTTTAAAATTCGGGGAACAAGAAGAACACTTTAGTTACCTTTTTACAGCAATCCAAGCATTTTTAATTTTTGACCCCTGTATTATGAATTTCCCCCTCCTGGATTCCGCCCACAATTTTCTCGAGGGGCACCCCCGCTAAATTTGTTCATTAACCTTCATAGAAAACAAATCCACTGAGAAATGATGCTCTGCTCTACACGGTCACGGAATTGCCCCAAATGACCTATCTATGAGGAATATTAGTATAGAGAGAACTAACATCAAGCAGATACCAAAATTGCGTTAGAGGGATAGAGTCAGTTGTATTAACAGATCAATAAAAATTAATAAAATCGGTAGTGTCTTTGAGATATGACGTATGTTGGGCCAACAAAGGACGCAAATGCAATCAAAAACTAATTCGAAATTCCACAGTGGGCACGTGGTACCAGAAACTATTGGGCGAAAAGGAACATTGGGCCTGTATGAATTTGGAAGAAAATACATATACGGTGTTTTACCAGGCCTATTTTTATGAACTGTTGTATCTTATCGAGCTCAGTTTTTAATATCGATTGCTTGTTGACTCTGTTTAATATGCTTTTTCAATGGGTCAGATTAATTAAGAAACGGTTGTGCGCTAGTATCCAAAAGGTGTTCACCTTTCACATAATTGACGATATCATTACGACAACTGCGCCACCTTTGTCGGCTTGATACCTCATGACTGTTTACGTAGATTCCTGAAGTGCAATACGTTCCCCTATTAAGAGTGTCAAGTGTATGGTTGCTATGTCACAATTGCTTATGTCTTTAAGAGAATTTTCAAGCAAACAGTAAACGAGGGTACAATTTGTAGGAGTCCATGTATCTTCTCACGGAAGATGTTTGGTGTAAAATCGGAATCAGCCTTGTCTTCTTTAGATTTAAGAAAAATGGTCTTTAAGCGCATCCGTCTATAGAATCTTTTCGGATCTTGATTCCAAATGTTAGAGGATCAATTTCGGAAGCAGTTGGACAAAAGGGAAAAGACTTTTGATAAAAGGATATTTTCATAATTGGTTAGATTTTGGTCCGAAAGATTAAGATTAACATTTGGTCAGTTATTGGAGTTTTGATGGGTCTTGAGTTATGATATTGAGTTAGCCTTATTTATCACCAAAATTAATCAGCTTATTTAACACAATAAATATGAGAACTACAAAGGCATCGCCGGATAAGAATGAAGGAGGCCCTCTATAAATCATCTAGTTAAAGTTCATCATAAATTTTGACTTGGTGTTTTACAAATACTTTATCATGTGTGCAAGGTGTTTTTATCTCAAAATACACTTGTATCAAGAAAAAAAAAAGAAAAGTCTGAGAAAATTCAGGGGCATGTATCTGGAAAAAGCAAAGCTAAGGATGCCTCCAATTGACAACGACCATTTTTGATTTAAATGAAGAAACAGGAAGCTGTTGCAGCCTGCCCTTTGTTATGGAGTTTGTAAATGATGCCTAGATAGACTTTTGTCCATCATAAGCTACAAAGAGGCTACACGAGGCAGCGCTTTATAACAATACCCAAATAATTTAGCTTATGCTGTGTTAGTACAATGAGTGCTAAGATTTGGATACATAACCTCTTGACAACAAGCAAACTTATATGACAACACAATGCTAGCATCTTAATGGGCCATGACCGCGCTATTTATATCATGATCAAGTAACTCTCAATCCTACTATTAAAATCTCAATTCACATGGGGCAGTGCAAAGCTTCAGTCACCAGTATATACACCCCCCTGAATTTAGTAGATTTATGATACCCAGAACCTGATGGTCAGCGGGTTGTTTAACATGTGCCCATCAAGGATACTGACTGAGCCCTTGCTAGATTTGCGTACCGTACCTCATAGTGTGGGTATGGCATTATATACATGTATAGGTGGTTGTTGTGTTTTGGCCATTCCATTTAGTGTTCAGGCCCCCCAGAAAACACAATGCAAAAAAGGGGGGCTGTCCCCCCAAAGCAACCAGAATGCCACTCACATATATGTTGCCAAATAAATTATAACGGACATCCTTGCAAAGCGGCCATTGTGGTTCTCGGGGGGAACGGGTTCATATTTGGAAATTTCAATTACCCATTGAAGCTTATTGATAATTTTAAATAAAAGCGACTTTTTGGAGAATTTTGTAAAGTTAATTTTTTGAAAACACGAAAAGGTAACTTTGAGCATGCCCCTTTATAATGCGGAATGTTTTAATTCATCCGTTCTATGAAAACTATAGAGGGCGTCCTTATTCCTTATCCGGCGATTGTCATTGGTATAACTTTAAAATTTACTAATCAAAAGCAAAGTAAATCAAAATAATAAAAATTATATATATATATATATATATTATATATATATATATATCATAATTTCATCACTATTGTATAATAAGTTGCTTTACGTATCAAATTTCGTAGGTTGACACCTCGTGATATGGATGGAATTGACGCTCTGAACGCAAAAGTTGTAGAAACTCGAATCGACCCATCACATGCCGTGGGGGCGCAATGGAATAGCGCACCCGAGATTTAAACGGGAGGTTGTGGGTTCGAGTCTCGATCCACAACAAAAGTTCTTTTGCGATTAACAATGAAACGTTCGCGCTGTCATCATTTCTCTCATTTGTAATATTTCTGGCAGTAATTCACACAAGAGGTTATTTTTTTTTAGCAATCCAATTTCTCACAAATTTGTTTATAATAAGTTGCTTTCGTTATCAAATTTCGTATGTGATCACATCGTGATATGGACGACAATATGCTTTGAACGCTAAAGTTGTAAAAACTCGACAGGACCCATCAATTGCCGTGGTGCGCAATGGATTAGCGCACCAGAGATCTAAACGGAGGGTTGTGGGTCGTGTACCATCCACGCAAAGTGTTTTGCGATGAAATAATGCTACGTTCGCGCTGTCAGCTAAATTTACTCTAATTGTAAGAGTTCTGCAGTAATTCAAGAAGAGGGTTATTAGCAAACGCCAATTTCTCACAAAGTGTTTATAATGACGTTGCTTTCGTATCAATTTCGTATGTGATCACCTCCGTGATAGGACGGCATTGAGCTCGAGGCAAAGTGTAAAAAAAAAGCTCGAACAGATCAATCACTTGCCGTGGTGCGCAATGGATTAGGCGGCACCCGAGACTAAAACGGGAGGTTGTGGGTTGAGTCCCATCCACACCAAATTTCTTTTGCGATTAACAATGCTACGTTCGCGCTGGCATCAATTTCTCACATTGTAATTATTTCTGGCAGTAATTCACACAAGCGGTTAGTGCAACGCCAATTTCTCACCATTATATATATATATTTCTCGTAGCTACAAAAATTGGCAGACTGACTACCTTTTGAGTCTGCCATAGGGAGTAGCGCTTATAAAAATTTGTCAAATGATAGACATTCTGGAATAGCTGTCGCTACTCTAGTTTCACCCTCACATTGGATCATCAGGCGAATGATGAGAGGGTGGATGCGCTTAGAACAGACCTTAGGACATAGTTACCCGTATTCATGGTGTCATCAGCATGCTACGCATTCCAGGTTTATCTATACTGAAAGACAGTCATATAGTGCTCAACTGTTACAAGGTAAAGGGGCGTGAATATCATCATAGCTACAAAATTGCAGCTGACTACATTTTGATAAGAGTGCCAAATTCCATAGTGGAAGAGCTTATAAAAATTTGTCAAATGATAAACCATTCTGGAATAGCTGTCGCACCTACTCACATGGATCAATCATGCGAATGATGCGATGGGTGTTGTTTTGTTGTTGGTTTGCAATGGCGCTTTCAGCTAACTAAGGCTATTTGCGCCAAGAAACTCAATTAGCTCATTTAAATACCTCGCAAAACTTTTTAAGTGTAACTCTTTTACACTCAGGGCGTTGACAAAGAGCAGTGGAGAGAGAAAACTCATACATAGCTTAACAGGTCGGGGTCACGTGCAACGGGAGCATAAGCAAAGTCTTCAACGTTTTTTGTGGCGAAGTCAACAACAGGCCGCGTCATCGTCGTCAATGCATATCATGTTTAAGTTATTAGAAATACGTTGTCATAACTGTTGACGGTTACCGTAATCACAAGAATCACCATGATGATGTATTATAGAGGCCCTCAGTCATAGTGGAGGAGTGGTCAATATCCACATCCTTTTCAACCACCGCTGGTAACGCGTCCGATTACCAAACACCCTGAGCTGGCATCTTGTCCTGGGTACTCCAAGGCTTTGTATCAACCAGCTGTGTTAGGCTTGGTAGTCATGCCGGCTTTCTTCCGGGCAACCATGCGCAAGCTTCTTTTGTCTCGATCCCTTTTCGTAGAAGGGGCTTCAGCTTCTTGTTCTTCTTCTCGTCCTTCACGGTACTCGCAGTGCCATAGCAAGTGCAGGGGTGGGGTCCAACGGCGCCTGCGTAGGTAAAAACGATTACGCCCGTCGAACTTTTCCACACATATTCAAGTACTGCAGTGCCTTGACATTTCATGTGAAATATCGGTTCACGGGTAACGCTCAGCTCTGTATAAGATGAGAGAGACGTGGTCCAAGTACAGAGAGAATCACTGGAGTATCCATTTTTTCCAGACCGGTGTGAAAGCAGATATAGTCCGGCGGGAGCCACAGTCCGGGCTCCATAGACGATAACGGAATAAGCCTGAGCTAATGTTGCGTGAAGAGTCAACGAATCGACTGCCCTATTGTGTTTTCACAGTGTTCCCGGACTCTGAGTACGCCGGACGATAAATACTTCTACAACAACTACACACGGTCCCCAATTCCACGTCCTCACTCAATTAAAACCAGTGAAGGAATCCTTGAGATGGTGGATGCGCTTCAGACAGACCATAGAACATAGTTACCTATATCTGGTGTCAAGCAGCATATATATACTGCCACCAAGCATTGAGGAAGACCACAGTGCACAACGAGCATTATTACATGAAGGGAAGGGAGTACCCACACCAACCTAACGTTTTTATTTTTGGTTAGACCGAGCTCAAACTCACGGAACGGTAGAACAACAGCAGTCCCGTTAGCCTATTTATCATCAAAATTAATCACTTTATTTAACACACTAAATAGTGGAGACTAACAAATTTGGTATAACTTTAAAATTTACATAATAAAATGCATATTTGGTGATCTGAACAAAAAATATACAGAAAACAGAATCCCAACAAGAAAACAAAGGTGCGTGCACTTTTCAAACGAAGATGACCAAATATACGTGCTGAGCGGACGGATTTTACGTCGCAACGTAATGCCTGCATAAATGGAAGAGGGCGACGTAACACAACGAAAAGCCCCGTCATCCCAAGCGGCAAGCACTAAACCTTCGCACGAGATAGACTCATTATAGGGTTATCGCTTCGCTCCCTATAAGTGGTCACTTAATATTATTATTTCCTTGTAAAGCTTCACTTTCTCAACCAAGGATGCTGACATTACTAACTGCCAGCCATTTTTATCAAACTTGCATGCAGTCATCAGCTCACAGACCACGGCTATGCATATGTGATAAGCCAACCTTTCACTTGTCTGACTCAGATTCAATACGATACCATCCTAAGTCCAATGTCCTGAATCCCGGTCAAATGTTTTTAAATGTGTCAAAAAACATGCTAGATACACTGTAATTCTGGCAGGGAGGTCAACACTTTGATTTTCTGTGGCGGGAATTCCACCTCTTGCTGTTTTGTACTGTTTTAATGGAGGTCAAACATCCAAATTTGTTTTTTTTTTTCAATCGGTGGAAGTGATTCAGTAAGGGCCTATTTCATTTTCCTCATGTTTTTTGGCCTTGTGGCCAGGGGCACGCAGATTCGGGGGGGGGGGGGGCGTACTTTTTTTTTTCGAAAAGTGGACCTTATTGAATAAAAATTGACCTACACCCCCTACCATGGTCCTTTTCGGAATTTTTGAACATTTATCACCAAAAATGGGACTTTCTTTGTTCAAATTTTACTAATGCTGTGTCTTTTTAATCAAAAAAATGGACCTGTTTATCACTTTTTGTTGATTTGGGGGTTGCGAACGGTTCTGATTGTGCCCTTTAAGGACAATTGCTCCCAGATCTGACAAGACAAATAACGCAACCTCCCTTTTGTTTGCGGTGATCGTCACCAACACACCTTAACCAAAACCCTAAAAGAGCCGGGCTTTTTTGGACCACCTCAAACCGCCGGGTGGGGGTGGGGTGCGGATCCGCCCCCTAGTACTCGGAACGGATTGATGAAAGATCATATATGTGATACCAATGGATAGCTATACACCGCCCGAGTAAGATTGAATACCAAAAAAAAACAGTAACACACAGACCTGTATGACGTCACAGTGCCGTAACATGACGTCAATCCAAAATGCGAAAAATCACAAAAAAATCGCACATTCCTGGGTTTTTTCGCCATTTTTTTCAAGCAAGTTGGATTGTTTTGGCCATGAAATGTGTTTTCAAAGTATCCACACACATGCTCCCTTCACTACAAATAAATCAAATAAATAAGATAAACATGTGTAACTGTATCCTTAGCCCAACCCAACCCTGACTTCTCCTTCAATACTGAAATACAATCACATTTCCTGGAAAATAAGCTTTTTTCTTTCTTCGCACGCAGTGGCGATTACGCAACGCCGCGTCAGAACCGTAGGTCGATTTGTTCAAAAATGGCTAAATCGAGTCGGCAAGGCTTCAAAGAAAAAGTCCTGCAGTTTCGGTGTGACAAATATCGAACCGGTGAGATATGACAAAAACTGTCGAGGGGGGGGGGGGCGATTTTCCCGCCCCCCCCCGGCCTTTTAGGGTTACCCAGAAAACACTTATACACCAAATCATCTCACCAGGATATATATTAAGATATAAGATAAAGAACGTAACCCCTTTTTTTGCGCATCGTCACAACCAAAAGATATTTTTTAGGACTGTTTATTTTCAAGATTCCCTTGGCGCTGAAAATTCGCCACCCTTTGCCTCATTTAAAACAATGGCCTACAGTCATTTACCGTACGATTATTGTGTTTTATAATCACCCTTATAACTTTCTTTAGGCCATATGTTTGAGTGCTATTTTGTCTGCTGGGTTATAATGAGTGCTTTGTGAGTGACGACGGAATTATATCTAGCCTCGGATTAATGTATCTGGGTCTGGCTGCGCCCCCACCTATACAGACTCCTCGACTAGATATAATCCGTATCACCCCAAAACTCACTAATAACTAATAATATCCAGCGAGCGTACCCTATGATCTCTCCTTATTAGTATGAGAAAAGATCGTCTTTGCAAATACGTGCATGTAAATTTTCCATGACTCTGACATTGGGGGGTACATGGAGGTTTATATACTACTGTACCAATAAAAACCTATAACAATCAACTAAAAATTATTAAATCTAAACGGTGCATTTTGCCAGATATTTTGACTTTTTTGTTAGACAAGATCCTAAGCTAATCCTCGCTTTTATTCCATCCAATTTGATGGACCCTAATCGGAGATATTGTCAGGTTAACACAAAGGATAAAAACCACTTGGGCCAGATTCACCTGACGGTTCACGAACCTAAGGAAAGGCGGTAGCATCATTGTGGGATAAACCGTGTGTCAAACAAAGAATATTGTACAGATCAGTGAATGCATTATCATGCATTGAACTAATCAATAATATTATTTTTCAGTGAAAGCACCAGAAATTATATGCTGGTGGGTGCAAAATGATGAGGGACTCAGCTCTCAGGGACAATTACTCATGAAATTCATGGAAATTTTTGGAATTTGAGACTGCTGAAACTAATGGTCACATTCTACAAGTCTGCTGAGTGACAATTGTGTGGACAACACTCTATTGTGGAGGGACACTTTACCCTTCCCTATTCCCCACTGCCTCCAATATGGCCAGGGAGGAATAATATGAAGAAAGCAGTGGTTCAACAAGAGCAATAAAGGAAAACTATGTTTGTGTTCAAAATGTCTCAGTTACTTTCAACAAGGGTGCTTTTATGGTTCTACCTTCTGCTGAAACCTGTAATAGCTAAACAACAAAAACTTTTGGAAGTGAATTTCCCAATGCCACATGATTTTTGCCAATTTGCGACCTATATAAGTTTAAATTATGTTATATTCAAAGAAGAGGCCACTTTCTCTCCTACTTTTTATTTTAATTTTCAATAACGAATGTCTTGAATGTGATTTTCAATGCAAGTTTGTTGAATCAGGGCTAGCCGGAACTGGCCACACATGTTTTCAACTGTCCTCAGATAAATTAGCCATAAACTCCTGAACCAAACCCCCCCCAAATTAAACCAACTACATCTCATGAAAGCTGGAACAACTCAAAAAAAAGAATCAGTAAACCTTAGTTGAGATGACTTAAATTTTTTGCCAAAAAAATTAATTCTTTGCTTGTAGAGTTTTTTTTTGGGACAGTCGGTACCCTTTGCTTAATAGGGATATTGGCTTTAAGATGGCCGAAATGTATGTAAAAAACTGTAGCTTATGCAACGAATCAATTTTAATTTTGGGCATCAGATATTTTCATGAACTACACAACCCAAGGATTATTCCCTCTCCCTTCCTCCCTATTCCTCCCGGCCCTGGTTGGTAAAATCTAAAGCCCTTTTTCAACTGATGCTACGGCATTAAAATCTCCCTCCGTGAGGAGCCATGGATGTCAATGTCAGGCTCAACAAACAGAATATTAGGGATATCTTTAGTGATTTTAGTTTTGACTATTAGCAATTAAAAAATACAGCAAGAGGCCATTAATCAGAGGTGTCCGTTTAATCTGATAGAGATTGTGCTGGTCTTTATTACCAAAAATCAATGCAAATCACACAGGATATTATGCTATGTAGACCATAGATGACGAACTGGTTTACAAAATTCCAATGTGAAAATGCCAGAAAGCGTGTCGAAAAAACCAAATATTTCACTTAAGTGTATCAGGAAGGTCCCTGGTGGGAAAATATAACACACACCATAGTTTTTAACCTTTGAGATGGCGGTCATTTTGGAAAATTGCGTCTAATGCACGTACTTTTGTTTCATCCGCCGCGGTTAACCCCCTCTTATTAGCTTGTTTCTGCACACTACTTTGGTTTGTTGGAAAATAATCTGACTGTTTCCTTTTACAGAGGGTGCCAGAGGAGTAACAGCCCGGTTCTTTTTTTTTTAAAACTCTCGACAACGAAAAAGTAAACCACAAAAGCAATAAAACCAAACGTTCGAGTGATTAAGAAGATTGTTTTCCAATATTTACAACCACTCTCAAAAGTATCAGCATTACACATCCAGGAGTGGAGGATACCAATGTGACGTACAACCAATGTAATCCTATACTGTAAATGGCATTATACGTCTCATGGATTTCATACAATGGTGAACATATGTTCGCAAAACACTATTTTCTAGAGCGTTGTTTGACCGATTCGAACGACTTGCCAGGTACCGCGTGTGCGTCAAATCACAAAGCGTCATACCTTTAACCCAGCAACAATCTCGAACAATACGTGATGGTTTTATTTATTTCTGAATCGGGTCAAAACCAGTAGGACGGTGTAAAGAAACTGAGTGTCCCCCCATAGAGAGTGTCCTAACCACCATAGCAACATGTACGTAATAACCCGTGACCTTGTATACGAGCCCATTTGGGTACAATGCTGAAACTAATGATGGCATACGCACTCAATGGAGAACACATAGACAGATGGGTGGTAGGCCATTCATCACCGACACTGTAGTATATGCAACGGCCATATGACATTGATCAATCAACAGCACTGTGCGTATGTGACGCTCCATATGGTATTTCTACTCCTGTTAGGGTCGACATAGCGTCCCCATTCGAACTCTGTAAATAACTTGCGCCTGAAAGTCTGAAAGTCACAACATGGTGAATGTTAGTAGTGAATGCTGCACGTGTGATATTATGTAAGGGTATCAGACTTGATTGTTTTTAGCAATAATCAATTGGTGACAGATTTTAGTTTTCACTTTTCCTATCAACAAAAGAGTACTACCATAACCCCAATTTCAACAAAAAAAGAAGGTTTTAAAAAGTGTGTTCTTTTGCACCTCTGATTATACACCAAAAGTGATATTAAAATGTCTACAATAAATTTATACATAAGATATTAGTGGGAAATCTGTGAGAATTGCGACTATCTTCCCAGGAATTACATTTTTTCAAACCCTGATTACAACATTATAAAAAGATACACTCCTACACTAATGAAATGCAGACTCACACCCATCCATTCTTAAAACAAGATACAATTAGCAGGGACTGTATAAAGAGTGTGTGCTCTTTTTTTGTAGAAAATATTGAAAAGTCAATTTCGGTGTGTACAACTTGTCAAAAGTTAAAAGTTTGCTTTATTAGGTAATATGTGGGTCCAATGGTTCCCTATCTTAAAGATTGAAATAGGAATAGTTTGCCTTATCTGTTATGCTTATTTTTCACGTTATCCAACAAAATAGGTAACATTAATAAGCATCCAATCAGCTGCCACTAGCTGTTGACTTTATTCGTCATTTTGGTTAACTAACCAAAATAGGTCAACCTATTCCTATATTTCATTCTATGAAGCTGAACACCACTTGAACCACGTTTTTACAAAAATTGAGCAGTTTTTATTAATTTTTAACCCCTAATCAAACTCAAAATTGACAGAATTTCACCATGTTTCACAGTTTCCAAAACTATAAGCCATAGGTATGTATAACTATACCTTTTGGAATCTTTGTACCAGATCAAACTCATGATGGTGCTTTAACACAATCGGAAGCAATTTTATTTTTTTTTTACCCCTAGTGTAACCTTTGAACTTCAAGCCGGGGGACCATGGAAGGATTGTGGCAAGTGCTTCCATCAATTTTGTGATTATCAATAGGCATAATAGTAATTGTGTACCAAAATTCACAGTTTTATCCAATTTGCACCTCACATATGATCTGTCATTACCAGTCCCCCACTAAATATGATTGCACAATCACATAGAAAAGATACATACTACCAAAAACGCATTTCAAAAGATATACTGATAATTATAATTTTAATTATACATATCATACATGATAACAAAGCCATCAACACCATTCAGGTATCAAGCAAAATGTCAAAACAACTTCAAATACTGATAATCAACAATCACATCCGAACACGCAAACAAGAATCCCTTTTAAAAATAACAAGAGTAAATCAATAAAATTTTGAAACATTAAGGCAAATCCAGTTTAAATAGATGGTCCTCATATATATTTGAAAAGAAATTTCACTTATTAATTCACTTGAGCAGTTACCCAACTGATACTGAATATTAACCTACTTATAGTTATACTAAATTCACGATTATAATTTTTAACACGTTCAAGTACATCCTATAATAATTATACAATCCTAACTGGACACCTTATAATATTACAACTTTTTTAACATAAGTAGCAAGGGGGGTCGCGTTATAGGGACGACTGGGATTTCCAAGAGGGCCAGTTTCTGTACGGGCCTAAAATTCTGAGTTATTATTTTCTCAATTATCAGCTGTTGTAACGGGTGGTGAGTCGCCGCCTGACATAGGAATTAGGTATGTTTTCCCCCGAATGTCGCACATTGGCGCGTACTTCCTATTTCAAAATGGCTGCCATTGTTTTATGAAAAACTGCTTTTGTATTTCCTTATAGAACTTTATCAAGACTACGAAATAAGGTCTTACCTTCCGGAAAGTGGGCTTAAACATTTAAGTGTCCAATATGGCCGCCGAAGGAGGCGATTTTGGTTAAATTTACTAAAATTGCCAATTGATGGGGGTAAGATGCGAGTAATATTTGGAGAGCACCAAAGGAAGATTTACTGACCTTTGTATATTGCGGACATGAGCTTTACCTCATGATGGCGCGGTTATACCCGTTATCGGATCAATAAATCGAGCAATGAAAAAACACCCCTCTCACTTTTTCGACATAATAGAACCATAAAGAAAACTATTGATAACATTGTTTTCCCGCAATTTTCTCTCGTCCTTCGGGACAATTGCAGTACCACTCAACCTAGTTGACGCTGGGAGGGAAGATGATCTCGGTGTGGAGAGGGAGAAAGAGCTTGTGGTACAAGTCAGAAACCTTGATGTGCTCGAAAGAACTTAGGTCACCATATTCAAATTTTCCTTCTACATACAGACAACTTTTTCACTTCTTCAAAGCACATTTTTTTATTTTACTGGGAAACACCGATGACGTCACTGATATCCGTGAACAGTCCACACCCATTTATAGATTTTATTTATGTTGTCTTCCTTGAACTATTGTATAGTCAGTTTAAACTACGTGTCCATGGCCTAAGTAGTAACCCGCTAAGTGACAGCACTCTCTTGATAATATTTTTTCATCTTGGAAATACTTTATGATCATTATTAGAAAGTGTTGTAATAACAACACTTAGGGATGTTTTTCTTCCTGATTTACGTACCCTAGAGCGCGCGAATATAATCACCGCCATCCTTAAAAACAAGCCTGTACGTAAAATTATTTGCCCCTAATTCCTTTTTGAGCTCCCAAAAATACACCCAGAGTTCTTATTTCAACAATTGCCATTTTAGTTAAATTTGTCAAAATTGCGTCCTTGCGGCGGCCCCCGCCCCCCATCTTGGATGCCTAGATGTTGT
>JAMKCH010043313.1:0-68762 GCA_023653785.1 Ophioderma brevispina
TACAGAACTAAAAACTTGTCATTATAATGAGAAAAATGTGTGTGCGATACTCCAGATCTGTCTTTGAAATAATGAAAGCAAAACAAGAAGAACTCAATACAAAACATTTCCCTTGTGGGTTATGTGGGTCCAAAATGAACCGTTGGTTTGAAGATTTTTTTTTTTCAGAAGGTAATCAAGCTCTCAAACAAACCGTTTGATTAAGAATTCATTTTGTTATCTATTTGTCACTTTTGTTCCTATTTTTAGGTCCAAATTAAAAGGCCAAATTACCAATTAATCAATTTTATATAGACATTTGCAACCCTTTTATTCTGTAAACCCCAAACTATAGAAAAGTTCACATTTTTGGAGCGGTAAATATTTATGTACAACAGATTTTAATGAAATAAGATGTCTGATTATGTGAATGCAACAAATTTTAATGAAACATGTTATACCGGTATGTCTGATTATGTGAATATGAATATTTATGCCTACAAAATAAAAAAACTATTCACAAATATAATAACTATATGCATGCTTAGACACTTCTTAAATATGACCAAACAATGTCTAGTGAAGGATATATGGGAAATGAGGCCAAAAGACCAATATTTTCTACAGACTACTTTATTTCCATTATTCCTAATTTTTATAGGACAACTTATACTCTAAAGCCAGGGAGGGGGGGTCTCAGGGGTTGTCAGGTACCCATGCTCATGGTTCTGAAAATGACCCCTATCAGGACCAATTCTCAGTGAAAATACCTGTTCTCAAGATGTGAAAACTGCTTGTAAAACAGGAGTCGGGCAAGAAAATTTCCCGCCTTGAAGTCTGATTTTCAACTTGACCACACTTGCAAGGGACAGTCAGTGTAAAACAGCTATTAAACCAGATGTTTGGTTTAGAGAAATCGAATAACTTCTATTTTAAAACCATTTGAAGTACCATAATGGAAAGGTTTCTATTAAGAGTTACCCACTGAATGCACTTTTCAAAATTGTGATGGATTTATCCATTTTAATGTCTGATTCTTCTTCAGAAACTTTAAAGTCATGAAAATCACTAGAACCTCTTTTTTAATTCTTAGAGTGTTTGGGGTGTTTGTGAACAGAAGGGAGTGTTGTCTTTCTTTGAAAGTTCCCTCCCGACTATTTTTATGCTTTGTCCAGTGGGGTTTTTAGAAGGCAATTGGGCTATGGAGGAGACATATCCCCCTGATTTGTAAAGCCATATATATTAACTTCATACATTAACTAAACTTTGATGTAAAAAATATTTTATATAATGTATATTGAACATGTTACAATACTTCAATAATAGCCTCTTTATTCATAAGTTAAACCTAAGGTGATTAATTAATGCACCCAAATGCCCAAATCCAATGTTGTGTACAAAATCAACAAAGGGTCTTCTTAAAATTTAAACCAACATATGCAAAGATTACACTTTGTTGTACTACATTTTTATTTGTCATTAAAATTAACTTCTGTATGTGTAACTGCAGGTTTTTCAGTACAATGCTAATAATCAGAAAAAGAACTTTCCGCCCAAAAAACACCCAAATTATTTTAGAATTTGCCCAAAACACACCTATATTGCACTTTTACATGTTAAAAAGTTTATTACACTATGCACACAAAATAATTAAAGGTTGATAAAAGAGAAACATGATGCAGAAAAAGTGAGGTTTAAAACCTTCAAAATATCAGAATCAGTAAAAAATAATATAAAACCAAAATCCGCCCAAAAAACACCCAAGAACACATTTTAAAAAATGACACCCATGATTTTTGAAATCCTCATAAAATTTTGATTTAGAAAAACCTTGGTTGCAAGATTGTATATGAAATTTTCACAAAATACATTTCCCCATGTACTAAATACAAACCAATCCGTTTGTTCTCATTTGTAGACCTTTCTGTTACCAAATATGAGGGCACGAAATTGAGTGAGTTTTATCTTTATGAAATCACTAGATATGATATATTACATGGATGCCTTGAAAGCTCTTAATGCACCTTAAATCTGCTGCAGTGAGGCAGTACAAAACCTAAACTATCATTGCCAGCATCTGCGGTTAATCACCTAGTCGGCATATGATACATAGCACATGACTTCATGCATGATCAGGCTTAATAAAATCCAGGGATATGAATTGATGCATTTTTACATTGCCTGTACTTTAAAATCAAAGAAGATTATTGTTTTTAAAGGTGGGTGACCCGATCATGTCCAAGTTTCAAAAAAAAAAAAAAAAGAAACAAAGAAAAATATGATGTTTTTAATCCCTCACATGGAAGATCACCAAAAACATCATCTACAAATTTTTGAGTTAATCGGCCCAGCCAGTTTTAATTGTAGAATTAAAGTTAATTGGCCCATTGACAGTGTGTGTTAATAAATGTGGGATACCACACTTGTAAGGCCATTTTGTTCATATAATCAAAAGGAAACATTTTCCTGGCCTAAAATTTTCACTACTGGGACTGAGAAAAATATGAGCTTTCTCTGATACCAAAATCTCCCATTTTGAAGGAATTAAGTGTGTATACGAGGTTTCGCATCGGGTCCACCCACCTTTCAGTTTGGAATAGTTGTCAAAAGTGCATTTTAAATTGCCATGCTGAGGGAGGTCAAAATCACTGCTTCTCTTTCAAACTCTACACATGAGGCCGGATTATTGATTGATCCATGAAAGTTATTCTTTGATATTCAAATGTAACCGAAATTTTATTACACATAATACTCGATTTGATGTGGGGAGCGTGGCCTAGCCGTTAGGGGTGCTTGCCTGTGGCACAATTTACCAAAATCCGGGTTCGAATCCCGGTGGGGGTCATTTGCTGTGATTTATTCAGGTGCTCATTCTGGATTTAATCTGTATACGTAGCTATTGATTAATACAGAATAACCGCTCTCCTCCATGGTTCACTTGGAATTGGGCACATGAATCGTGAAAGCTCTCATCCTTCGGATGGGACGTTAAGCGTCGGTCCCGTGTATAGAGAGTCACAACTGTACAGGTACATCTCAGTCAGTGTCCGAATAAAGTAGGGTGTAAACCCTTACTGTTCCCAATCCGCTCCCTCTCAAAAAAGTGGGCCATTTAGGAGCGTCCGTATCGTGGATACACGCGGCCCCGGATCAGTTTACTCGTTGAACAAATCCTGCCCAACCACAAGCCATTCTATGACATGTGGCCCGCTAGAGAAGAACCTCGATCGAAATATGACATATTTTGACCATTCATCAAGAATTTTTGTTGGTGGTTTTTAATCCTCTGCTTGAAAAACAGAAGGGATTTTGCAGGAGTGTGCATGTCTCTATGTAATGTGTGTTTCCAGTTGGTTAAGAAGTTTTGTTTTTTTTGGAGTTTTCTTCTCTTTAAAAGTTTAAAGTTTGATTAAACCCAGACTTGGGGTTAAGGGCCGGGTTAAGGGTGGCAGTAGGAGTTCCTTCATGTGGAAATGATGTCAAAGGTCATGGACCAAGGTCAAAGGTCATCGAGGTCATGTTCCATACTTCCTCTTGCCAGGGGGATCAGCAAGTTTACTTGCTGTATTTTTTATTAATCATAGGAGGGGGCAGGTGGGGTGTTGGGGGCCGGTTGGGGGGTGTGGTGTGGTGCGTGGGTGGGGGGGGATATTTGGAGGTGGCGGGGTGGGGTCGTCGGGGGGGGTGGGGGTGCGTTGGGGAGGGGTCGGGTGTGGTGCGTCGGGGTGGGATCAGGTGTTTGGACCTTGGTGACCCCATGTGACCTTGGTGACCCATGGTGACCTTGGTGCCTCATGTTTATAAAAATCACGTGACTCAACCCAGTTGGTGACCTCAACGTGACCTTGGTGAACCTCATGTGGCCTTTTGGTTACCTCACATGACCATTTGGCCCATTCACAAATAAGTGTCGGGGAGGGGTCGGGGAGGGGGTGCGACAGGGAGGGGCGGGTGTGGTCACTAGGGGGAATGGTGGGTGCGTTGGGAGCAATGTTGGGGTGACCTCATTCACCTTTGGTGACCCTGTGTGATCTTTGTGACCCTCATGGACCGCCCAACTTGACCTTGGTGACCTCATTCACATTGGTGACCTCAATGTCACCTTGGTGACCTCATGTCACCTTGGTGACTCATGTCCCTTGGTGACCTCATGTCACCTTCAACCACCATTCACAAAAACCGCGACGGCAAGATGACATAGGCGGTTCCAATGACCGTGACATATTTTTTTTCCTTTCATTTTTGTTCAAATAAACAAAAAAATTGGTGTCCTTAAGTGTTAAATCATATATTTTGCAACAAAAATATCAACCATTTGGAAATTATTATCCGTAGCAACATGCGCACTATTAAAAATCACCCCACAAAAAAATCACCCATTTTTTTAAAATTGTTGCCCTTGGGGCCAGGGAGTGTTAATCATAGCTCCCATATGGATCCATGGCAGGTTTAAAGCATATAAGAATAGATCAAAAAATCAAAAGTACAAAAAATACAATTATCGGTGTAATATTGCATAAGCCAGCTATCAATTTCACACACATTTTCATCAGTTCTCTGGTCCCAGGGCATTTTAAAGTTATATTTCATTAATTTAATCATTTAACCCAAATACATGAAATACCGAACAGACCATTCCATCATTAACAAATTAAAGGACCGTTCTTTACGTTCATTTATCAGTACCAATTAGTTCATTCCCTTCAGGTCCGCATCCCAAACTGGCCTCAAGTACCACAGTCCACCCCCAAACCACGAGGTGCCACGAATCCACATGGGCGGTGACCGCTCTTGTTATTATTTTCCCCCTGGCTTTAAAGCAAAGGTAGATCTTGTGAGAGCGCGAATGTCCGTGTGTATGTCATCGCGTTTTTGTGGTTAGGTTTTGGTCAGGTTTTGTTTTCAGGTCTTCTTCTTCAAAAAGTTGAAGACCGATTTAAACCAGACTGTGGTTTAGGTGCATTTGGGTTACTTCATATATGGATGCTGTAAAAGGTCATGACCAAGGTCAAAGGTCATCTGAGGTCATGTACCAGACTAGCCATCTTGCCAGGTGGAGATGCAAGTTACTTGCTGTAATTTTTTGTATTAACATTGCTTTTTTGTTATTTCTTCTATTTTTTGTAAATAAAGACCTTAAAAACCCCTTCCGACCCACACAAGGCCAGTATGGAAGGGTAAGGCCGAAAAATCCAGCATGAAACATGTTGACGCTTTCGTCCAATAGTGGATGGACATAAGCTAATGATGATTATGATGAAAGACCTTAAAAAATTATTACTGTTTTAAAATTTGTAATTGTTTCAGAGACATCTGGCCGTAAAACTATTTGCTGGGATCTTCCTGACTCACTCTGTACAATGTACAGTATAGTAAATACCGTAATATATTTTGATGGTTGCGTTTGTTGAATTTGGCACACACACTCATAGCAACTGGCATGAAACTTATTATGGAGGTCTACGGAGTGCTGCAAGTTTTCTTGTATTTTATCAATTCTTGATCTGATCTTAAGTTATTTTCTTGAGGTACAGCTGCAGGATATATCGTTGTTGATGATATTATGTAAACAGCAGTCATTTCAGTGGGTAATTTTGATGCAACGTTTGAATTAGATAACTTAATCATTCACTCCAAAGGTAATCTTTCATGCCAGGGAGTAACTTGCAAGAGCCATAAATAACCAATCAGATGGCAGAATTCCAATTGTAACATCACTACGACAGAGAGAATTATTGAATTAAGGCACACTAGTCTCTGCAGTCCCTCACCTATTATTCCCTTTAAGCCATATTGCCACGGTAAGGTTCCTGGTGGCCATTGCTTCCATATCTTTTCTTTGGTGGTATGGGATTGGAAATTAAGTGCCATACTGGTTTCGTGCACAGTCAATACTTTTGCATAAACTGAAATAGTATGCAACCAATAAAGATTTATGGATCAGAATTATTTTGTACTTGTCAATTGATATTACCAGGTGGTCATCAAATCACAATGAATATCGAGGATGTGCATATACATGTACACATACAGAGTATGCTCTACATTGTGTACTGTACAAGCTAATTGGCAGCAGAAGCATGATTGTATTCTTGGGGACAGAGCACATATATTTTACACACGTTAATTCTGTTAGTTGCCTTAAAGGGACAAGCAGCAATTTGCTGATCCAAAGCATCGAAAAAATCATAAAAATTGGTATTTTTGTTACTGGCACAGATGTGCTAACATAATCTGCAAGTGGTTGTCTTGAAATCCGTGTATTAAAGACATGGCAGTACTTTTTATCTGATTCTGTATTATGTGCATATCAAAATTTCAACTTGAGTTCCAAAAAGCCTTTTTTTTTTTTTTTTTTTTGCCGCTTTCCAGACCCCGTATGGGTCCCAAATTTAAAATGTGGTCACATGATTTTTTCAAAAATAGTGTTGCCAAATTGAGTAAATTATCATATTTTTACTAAATTTAGTAAATTTTCAGGGATTTTTGCATGATGAATTTCAAGACTTCTAGAGTCGTTTTACCAAAAGGTAACCATTTCTTTTCAAGTTATTTTTGGCGAGCTAGTGATGGCCAAAATTTAGGGTGGACTGGTGCCGTTTTAGTTGTCACTTAGTGATCGCGATATTCGGCGGGGACATATTTTACGCATCGCGTAAGTACGAGTTCGCCTTGTTCTAAAACTACTTCAAAGTAGAAACAGACTCCAAATAATGAAAAAATGAAGTACTTGATGAAATTTGTCACACAATATCTCACTATTATACATACAGCGATGGCGACACAATCTACACTAAACAGCTGATAGTGGCTTACACCAGTACAGAATAAACAAAGTTTAATAATGTTTGTGTTTGAGGTCAAAGTGTACAGGTCACGGTGTCCATTAACACACTTAAAAGTCTGGGATATTCTTTGGGAAAGCTATTTTGATCTCAAGTCGGAATTTTGATATGCACGTATAGAAATTACAGAATCAGATAAAAAGTACTGCCTTTAAGCCAACCACTTCCAGGTTATGTTTGCATATCCATGCCAGTAACAAAAATATGAATTATGATGATTTTTTTCTATGTTTTGTATTAGCAAATAGCTGCTTATCCCTGTAAAGCCAGGTTGCCACGGTAAGGTTCTTGATGGCCATTTGTTCCACATCTTTTCTTTGGTGATATGGGATTGGAAATTTTAAGTGCCATAAATATACTGGTTTTGTACACAGTCACTACTTTTGCATAAACTGAAATAATATGCAACCAATAAAAATCTATGGATCAGAATTATTTTGTACTTGTCAATTGATATTACCAGGTGGTCATCAAATCACAACGAATATCGAGCATGTGCATATACATGTACGCATACAGAGTATGCTCTACATTGTGTACTGTACAAGCTAATTGGCAGCAGAAGCATGATTGTATTCTTGGGGACAGAGCACATATATTTTACACACGTTAATTCTGTTAGTTGCCTTAAAGGGACAAGCAGCAATTTGCTGATCCAAAGCATCGAAAAAATCATAAAAATTGGTATTTTTGTTACTGGCACAGATGTGCTAACATAATCTGCAAGTGGTTGTCTTGAAATCCGTGTATTAAAGACATGGCAGTACTTTTTATCTGATTCTGTATTATGTGCATATCAAAATTTCAACTTGAGTTCCAAAAAGCCCATATTGTGCACCATGACCTGTGCTTTTCCTTGCTTTACACCATTGAGGTTCCATGTTCAACTCCTGGGTTATGCAGATTAGAGCCATATTTATAATTGGTTCAGCCCAAGCTCACTCGCACAGGTTTTCTTCGTGTAATCCCGGTTTCCTCCTGCTTCTATTTAACCAGGTTTTACTCGTGCTTCTTTTTAACAGGATTTTCTTCCTGATTGTATAGCTTCTGTATTTGAACTTAAAATAGAATATTATATGATGAAATAGTGTATAGAAAATGTTCCAAATGATCCGAGTATCTCATAACTCATTACTTCATTTACGTAATTGCAACATACAATATGGATCAAGGTGAACAATAAAAAAGGACAAAATAATTACATTGGAGATGATTGGGCATAATTGCATCATACATACCATTTGCATCTACTCTTTCATGTGTTTGCAGGGTTTCAGAGCGACCCAAAAGGTAAAAGGTCATCTAGAGGTCAATTTGCCCTATCACCACCAAATTTAGTCAAAAGACCGCTGACCTGAGCACAAATTTGAGGTCAACAGTCCACACACACTAGGTCAAAGGTCACACATGGGGGTGATGCAGCTAGTTTGTTTGAAAATTAAACCAATTTCCTCAATCAGGAGGGGGGAAAAATCCCAAATTTAAAAAAAAAACAATTGAAATTTGAAGAAAAAGTTTCAACTTAGTGTTAAATATGGACCATTAAGCATCTCCAGCATAGGCATGGTAACCATTCCAAAAATGGGTATAGTTATAGGTCCTAATTCCTTGACTCACATAGGCATATCACTACCCAACCAAACTTGAAACCCCTGGGCAGTGAGGTAAGTGTGTACCTTATTACCAAATTCAATGTAATTCTCCAACTTTCTCCTCAACTTGTATCTTTGAATCTAACCAAAAGGTTGATCGTGATGGTGATGTTGATGCTATGCAAAGACTTCTCAACAACCTGAGACACAACCAACGACGCAAAAACCTCAACGCTCAGATGAAAAGAGCTAAGCGCTCCTACACTATGAATGCCGTTACAACCCACTACAAAAATTGTCAAGCTGCTTGTTGAATAGGGAGCAAGGAAGTGTCATGGATGGATCAATGAAAAGTTAAGTTAAAGGGACACTGGCACAATTTTGCATTTAGGGCATCCTCAAGTTTCTGCCAAAAGTGAGGGTTTTTGCATGTTTATGCCATGCAAGGGATTACTGAAATTTACACATTAATATAATATATCAAAGGAAATAAGATAAGACAGGCCTGAACCCAGTGGCGGCGCTGGACTTCATTTTCTGGGGGGGGGGGGGAGACAAAGTGAAATTTGGGGGGAGTGTAAAATTCGGGGAGGGATATCAAATGTGAGGTTTTTAACAATTTTGGCCCCAAAATTGCTGATTTTTTGCCCAAGTTGCTGATTGTTTCCCCAAAATCACTGTTTTTTCCCAAAAGATCCTTCATTTTTCTACGGCCTCGGGGGTGGTAGGGGGGGACACTGGGGGGACAACATAAAAGAAAATATGGGAGGAAGATACCCATGTCACCATTGCCTGTAACCAGGATTTTTTTAGGGGGAAATGGCATTTTTTTTCAAAAAAGGGGGACCTTTCCCCAAAGTCACCCCTACCAAAAAAAGGGGAGAGGGCAAATTTGGCAAAAGTGGACCATTTACCGAAAATTTAATTTTTTTGACAAAATAGCACAACCCTTAATTTGAGTTCATACGTTGCCATTAGTGATATTTTGCCTTTTGAGCCATTTCAGGTGTTTGGGGCTTTTAAACAGGCCTGCGACAAGCAGATTTTATCAGCAGTACTAAACATTCCAAAGTCAGCAAAATGTTGGTATGAAATGATCAATGTAATGGAGCAGGTTTTCAGATTGATGTACACTTGTATGTTGAATGGATATTAGGTGCCATTTAACAGTGCTTTCTCTTAGGTAATTATCATGAAAGAATGAGCCTAGCATTAGTATAATGGTTGCTGTATTGATGATGAGTTTGCAGGGGAATATTAGTATCAGAGTATCATATTGTGAGGTTGTATTGGCATTAATGGTTTGTAGTAAAAAAACTTAGATAAGGTCTGCTAACACCGAAACTAAACACTAACCCCTAACTCTAAACCTTAACTCTAACTAATAGACCTTTGGACTAGATTGTAGTGTTTAAGGTAGGGAAAAATGTATGTTTAGCCGCATATCTATGGGAGACTAGCAAGGTGTTTTGGACCGTTTACTTGTGGCTAGGTTGGTTCATTAAAATATGTGGTCAACCAGGATAATTTGTCATCGTTTGGTCATTAAAATGAATTGTTTATTTAGTGATAGGGGTGTCTTATCTGGTAAATGATGTTGTGATTGTATAGGGATGGTATATAGTAATGATATCATAATTATGTCGTGTAGTATCCCTAAGGCCCCACTGAATCTCACGGAATCCCACGGGAACAAAGTGAGAAAAATGTAATAAGTCTGAGATTGTAGCGATTGCTGTCATCAAACAAAGATCATATGGAAACAAAATCGCTGTCGTGGTGTGGTATCCCGAGTCATGGGAGCAGGCCCCTGGTTCGAGACCGACCCCGAATTAGTTGTAGCTTTTTTCTTCCCCTGCAGTGATATGTTCTGGTGAATTAGAGAATAAAAGTGGGATTGTTGGTTTTAACTGTTCAAATCATGTCATATTGGATTGGCAATCCAATATTGAAGTAGTGGATACAGGTTTAGCCTGGGGGGGATGACCGTTGACCTCTTTTTGATCTTAAGGTCAATTTTGCCATTACTCATGACCAATGGTTAAGTCATGAGCCATTAAAAAAAATGGAGTGGAGATGGTAATAATTGGGCAAAAAATGCAAACATAAAAAAGAGTTGACCCCAATTGACCGTACTGAAAAATTGCTTGGAAGGCAGTACTTTTTCATGAGATTTTAATATGTTTTCAAGAAACTGTTAGATCATGGTTGCTTTCCCTTGAGGTAGATCATGGTTGCTTTTCCATTGATGGTAAGATCATGGTTGCTTTTCCTGAGGTTAGATCTGGTTGCTTTTCCTTGATGTAGATCAGGGTTCTTTTCCCTTGATGTTAGATCTTGGTTGCTTTCCTTGATGTTAGATCTTGGTGCTTGCCCGTGATGTTAGATCGTGGTTGCTTTTCCCTTGATGTTAGATCTTGGTTGCTTTTCCTTGATGTTAATCTGGTGGGCTTTTCCCTGATGTTAGATCTGGTGCTTTTCCGTGAGGTTAGATCTTGGTTTGCGTTCCCTTGATGTAGATCTTTGGTTGCTTTCATGATATGGTAGATCTTATTGGTTTGCTTTTACCTTGATGTTAGTAGATCTAGGTTGCTTTTCCCTTGATGTTAGATCTGGTTGCTTTTCCCTGATTTTTGATCTTGGTTGCTTTTCCCCTTGATGATAGATCTAGGTTGCTTTTCCCTTGATGTTAGATCTTGGTTGCTTTTCCCTTGTGAGTAGATCTTGGTGCTTTTCCCTTGATGTTAGATTTGGTTGCTTTTCCCTTGAGGTTAGATCCTGGTTGCTTTTCCCTTGAGGTTAGATCTTGGTTGCTTTTCCCTGATGTTAGATCTTGGTTGCTTTTCCCTTGAGGTTAGATCTTGGTTGCCTTTCCCTTGATGTTAGATTTTGGTTGACTTTTCCGTGATGTTAGATCTTGGTGGCTTTTCCCTTGGGATTTAAGATTTGGGGCTTTTGCCATTGATGTTAGATCATGGCCTTTCCCTTGATGTTAGATCATGGTTGCTTTTCCTTTGAGTTAGATAATGGTTGCTTTCTTGATGTTAGATCATGCTTGCTTTCCATTGATCGTGAGATCTGGTTGCTTTTACATTGATGTTAATCTTGGTTGCTTTTCCATGATGTTAGATCATGGTTGCTTTTCCCTTGATGTTAGATCTTGCTTGCTTTCCCTTGATGTTAGATCTGGTGCTTTTCCCTTGATGTTATATCTTGGTTGTTTTCCCTTGATGTTAGATCTTGGTTGTTTTCCCTTGTGTTAGTCATGGTTGCTTTTCCCGTGATGTTAGATCTTGCTGCTTTTCCCTTGATGTTAGTAGATCATGGTTGCTTTCCTTGATGTTAGATTTGGTGCTTTTCCGTGATGTTAGATCTTGTGCTTTTCCCTGAGTTAGATCATGGTGCTTTTCCTTTGATTGTAGATCATGGTTGCTTTTCCCTTAATGTTAGATCTTGGTTGCTTTCCCTTGATGTTAGATCATGGTGGCTTTTCCCTTGATGTTAGATTTGGTTGCTTTTCCTTTGATGTTAGTTCATGGTTGCTTTTCCCTTGAGTTAGATCTGGTGCCCTTTTCCCTGATGTTAGATAAGGGTTGCCTTTCCCTTGATGTTAGATTTTGGTGCTTTCCCTTGAGAGATCTGGTGCTTTTCCTTTGATGTTAGTTCTTGTTTTCATTTGATGTTAAGATCATGGTTTGCTTTTCCTTGATGTTAGATCTTGTTGCTTTTCCCTTGATGTTGATCATGTTATGGTTGCTTTTCCTGATGTTAGATCTGGTTCTTTTCTTTGATGTTTAGATCATGGTTGCTTTCCTTGGATGTTAGATCATGGTTGCTTTTCCTTGAGTTAATCTTGGTGCTTTTCCTTTGATGTAGATCATGGTTGCTTTCCCTGATGTTAGATCTTGGTTGCTTTTCCCCTTGATGTTAGATCTTGGTTTGCCTTTCCCTTGATGTTAGATTATGGTTGC
Organism: Ophioderma brevispina; assembly: GCA_023653785.1. Classification (NCBI taxonomy): domain Eukaryota; kingdom Metazoa; phylum Echinodermata; class Ophiuroidea; order Amphilepidida; family Ophiodermatidae; genus Ophioderma; species Ophioderma brevispina. The sequence goes on from JAMKCH010043313.1 coordinate 12,388, forward strand.
TTTTCCTTGATGTTAGATCTGGTTGCCTGTCCTTGATGTTAGATCATGGTTGCTTTTCCTTTGATGTGTTAGATCTTGGTTGCTTTTTCCCTTGATATTTAACATTCATGCTAAGCCATTATTCCCTTTTTCATACAATAGGTGTTACAACAGAGGCGAGGATGGGATGACACCTCTTCATTTGCTGCTCGCTTCAAAAGAACCAAAAGTGCAGTCGTTTACACAGATGAGGATGGCAACGAGGTGGTAACACAAAACTATCTTAAAAGATTTCTTGATAATTAGAAAAGTGCAGCTGAGTTCTCTAGCAAATCTTTAACCATAGTGCTCATTGCTTGTATCTTCATCATAAAATTAAGGTGCAACGAGAGATTTCACATCATCAGCTGTCCCTAAAATCCAAAGTACTGATTTTGTCCTGATGAAAGCTTTTCCCAATCAAAAGATATCCCATCTGAAGGATTATGCTGAGAAATGTATCTTTGGTACAAAAATTTTGAATGAATTTCTAATTTCGTATGGAGCAATACGAAATTAAGCCTAGTTTTATATTTGAAGTATAAGCAAATCAAAATCAACTTTTTCTCAGCTTTTAAGACATTTCTGTCGCCTAATACAATTAAGAAATCTTTGAGTACCTAATTATAAGAATTATTTACTATATGAAACAATCTTTGGGTGGCCTCAAAATTCTTGTTGCACCTTTAGCTTTATTCAACTTCTAAGCTCTAGCGGAGTTGATCATGGACAGCATAGCGTCAGCTTTTGAGCATACCTGTATTTCATGCTTCATGAAAAACAATGCATTAAATTACCCTTTTCATTGTAATTTTACTAGATATAAAAAACAGCTTCTCCAAAATGTCCTTATCTTAAAATCAAACAGAAGAATATTAGACACTTTTTAAGGCAGTGCAACCAATGTAAATCTACGGTACTATTGTGTGAAAGAGAGTAAATACCATATAGTGATATCATTATTGCAACTTAAGGCTGAATCAGAGATTCCCGACGAGGGGCACTTAATTTTCAAAACAAATAGTGTTTTTTGCCATTACATAATCTGTCCATATACCCATCATTGTGTGAAATAAGAAAAATCCACAACTTTGTTATAAAATCAAGAATCTGGAAATTTTTGTTATATACGGTATCCTGTGGCACTGGCATAAATATTTACTGCATGAAAAAGGGAAAATTATCTCTAACTTTGCGAATTAAGCATTTTAGGTGACTTATCTTTAGTTCTAGATTGGACTGTTTTTCATTTTACACAAAATAATTATATATTGACCAAATCTCTGGCACGCCTTAAACCCAACAAGAGGCCTAATTCACATGCACACCTATTGACAGTTTGAAATGTCCTTGTGACAAAAAAAAATTACGTAATGGATATCACCAAGCTAAATGAAAGTAAAATATCTGTATGATATTTATTAAACATGGTTCTCTCAACACAAGTATATGTACCAACGTACACATTACTTGGTATGTATTTACATTACGAGCTGTTATGTAGAAGTAAGTTAGTATCAAATGCAGTTTTTCATTATCCATTTGAGTAGTGCATGTTTGGTGTGCTATAGAATTGTGCATTTTAACCCATTTCTTTAAAAAATCAGATTGTTTTTAGCTCTTTGACTGGAGGATGAAAGTGCTCCTCTTGTGATGTTAAGTTAATTCAATTTCAAGATTTAAATTATCCTTTTTTGAAATAGGAATGTTGGCCCGAATTCTTAAGGCATAAATTTAAAATAGGCCAATTTGTACAAAATCACCAAATATAGCTCAAATGGAACCTTGTTATTACACATGTATTGTGCACTCAGTGTGCAAAACTGACACAATTTTGACAGAACTGATCGAAAATTACAGGATAATGATCCCAATTAAGCTATTATATTTCGGGATTAGCACAAGTAGTCTTTTGGCCAAAGGTCATAGATTGTAATGTCAAAGTCAACTGTCCAAAGTTTAACATCAGAATTATTTTCAGGTGACGAAGAACTATGAGAAGGCGACTAAAACAAAGCAAGGAATTTTATGGTGGATGTTGTGTAGTTTGTGCTATAATGGCAATTGTTGTGATGTACTTATCTATTCTATCATCCCCACCTGCATTTTGTTAGCAATTAATAATTTAATTTTACTTTATTGGTGGAAAAATCCCAGAAGCGCCACAGCATATTTATTAAAGCAAAAAACGGCCAAAAGCTGGTATGTCGTAGTGGATTTATACATTACCCAGTAGAATTTGCCCATTCCGGAGAAGCACAAGTCTGTGAAACACCTAGAGAAGCCAGAATTGCAAGAACCATTTCCATAACAACACCTCAAAAAAGAAAGAAGGAATAACTGTCAATAGCCAAGGATGCGAGTGACATCAAAGCCGTCAACATTTCTAATATACAACTTGATGGTGCGTTTGGAATTTTGGATATTTGGGGATGGCCGATTTAAGGATATATAAAGTTTCCATCTTGATGATTGGCCTTCACTCCAAAAAACCCCATCTGTAACGTTTTGCGCCAAAAGTTTCAATCCGTTTTGATGTGAGAGCTAAAAAAACGGGATTTTGTAAGCCCCATAGACGTACTCTGTAAAGTTATATTGGTCGACCAAAATGGGAACATTTTCGCTCATAACTCATACCACTCCAAACCAAACTCTTTTGCTCTTAGAATTTCACAGGGTAAAATGAGAAAAATAGTAGCTTTCGTCTGATACCAAACTGTTGACACTTCCGGTAAAATTGGGGCTTCTGGGGACGAGGTATTAGCAATCGGGGCATGGTCTTTTAAAGGTGTGCTCCATTGAAGGCCCAAGGTTCCTTCCCAATTTGTTTGTGCAGACAAGACCATGATGCATTCATCTGATGTGAAAATGACATTACGACTGCAAATAAGTAAATGAGGGCAGCGTATTGACTGTGCATTTCTCCGTATTGTGGGATTTTTGCAATAGAAATCCACTCTGGTTTGCTCAGTGGTAGTAATGGTTCACTTCCCAACCGGTTAAAGAGGGACTCGGAGATAGAAATTAAGAAGGGAATAGTAAGAGATGGGTTGTATTGGACCAAAATATATAGGTATCAGTATAAACACCACTGCCTATGGATCTATTTCATCCCAAGTTTTTTTTTTGTGGGCCGCCAGCTATATGTGGTGTTATGTGTGTGTACTAAAATGTTAAGTTTTTTTTTAAAAATGACCTCAATTTGAAAAAGTGAAGTTCAATGGAACAAACTTCTGTCATAGGTAAAACATGGAATCCCTCATATGTTAATGAGCGTCAAATGTCATGTGACGAGGTCAAAAGTCATTGTAGAGGTTTCAGTTGAAAGTAGGCAAAAATGTAAATTGACCGCAAATTGAAAAGTTGTGAAGTTCAATTGGAACCAAACTTGTTCATAGGTGCACCATGGGATCCCTCAATGGTGATGAATGGTCAAAGGTCAAGTGCCAAGGTAAAAGGTCAGGGAAGACGGCAACCGCTTATTTCTTTGAATATAGGGAGCGCGAAAGCTGAGACCGCGAAATTCTAGTTTTTTTTTAAGTTGGGTTGCTTGCTGTGAGAACCAGGTATAATCATTTACTCTTACAACCCGATATCTATGATGCTGTCTTTCGGGTTTGGTCCAATACACCCCATATCGACTATGAAACATCCCCAAGAAACATCTTGATTTTCTCTCCGGAATCCCTCTAAATGCCGAAGTGCAATATAGAAAAATGCTGATAGCGTCATGCTAATGTATTTAATTTTTTATTTTAAAGATTAATTTTTAAATTTTTTAGTTTGGGTTTGTTTTTTTGTTGATTTGTGGTTGTTGCATTCAACAGACCTCTTTTCTGGAAATGGGAAATGACTATCTTTTTTTATTCATTTTCTTTGTTGGTTGGTTGTTGTTGGCGGGATTTGAAGGCTCCAATCACAAAAAATAAATGGATTACAATTTCAAATTTATCCAGTCCAATTCTGTGCATATGCATCATTTCTGATTTGGGGCACTCAATTCTTGGCATGTGGCTGCATAACAAGTGTTTTAACATGGAGAATTTTCACTTTAAATGTATCATAGAAGCTGCCTATCCGTTTGAAAAATCTTTCTAAATCTGATAGGTTTGGCCAAAAAAAAGTGCAGCTCAGCATGGATAAAGAGAATTAATCCCCATTGACAACGGATGATATAAAGATAATTCATCCCACTTTGCATGACCCAAAAGAAGTAAAAAAGGACGAGCTCCGGTCTCACTTAATTTCCATTACCAAGAACCCCACACAGTGCAAATTATAGAAAGTGTTCAGTGTTTAAAGGGATGCCTGAAATTAGCTTGAAGTTAACAAAGTGTTTGTGAATTGCAATCAAGAAAAGTGCACCGTGATGAAATGCCATTCATGATGTGCCAGACTACGTGAGACTAATAATGTAGACAGCTAAGCTTCATTGTCATGTTTTGAATTGGTGATGAAGGAAAGTCTGTTGATATGATTGGACCGGTCTGGAGAGTTATGAAACAAGAAGGGCATCAGCCAAAATTGATGTAAGCCGTGTTGGTGACATGTAATGTTCATCTTACTGTAAGCATTCCAGTGAGTTATTACAAAGTGAAATTTTAATCACAGTACCAGCAGGTTTGATTTATGCAAGTATTTTTGGGTGGGACCAGGGGGAGAGCAAGCAAGAAATCCAAAATTTCAGGAACATTGCATTGGTTTAACACGTAAAAAGCGGAATATTGACGAAAAATTGAATTCTTATATGAATCAAACTCCACTGGAAAGGGTATTATTTATGAAATTTTTTTTGTATGAATAAGAACGAGGACGCGGGTCGTATGTGGTCATCGTGAAAAACCACCATGCCACATCAAAGCACCCAAATTTGGTATGTGGTCTTGCACTCAGTATTGGGTAATTTCTTTTTTGACATTTTTAGTGAGTTGCTATAATGAATGAGGCTTGCTTTTCCCTTGATGTTAGATCTAGGTTGCTTTTCCTTGAATTTAACATGTCATGCTAATGCCATTATTTCCATTTTTACATACAAGAGTGTACTAACAGAGGCGAGGATGGGCTGAACACCTCTTCATTTGCTGCTCGCTTAAAAAGAACCAAAAAAGTGCCGTCAGTACCACAGATTGAGTGATGGCAACGAGGTAACACAATACTATCTTAAAAGATTTCTTTGATAATTCGAAAATTGCAGCATGAGTTCTCTAGACATCTTTTAACCCTAGTTGCTCATGCTTGCATCGTCATAATAACTTAAAGGGGCAAGAGAGATTTCCACACATCAGCGTCCCTAAAAAAAAAAAAAATCAAAAAGTACTGATTTTTTGCCCTGATGTGAAGTTTCCATCAAAGATATCCACATCTGGAAGGATTATGCTGAGAAATGTTTTTTTGGTACAAACATTGTGAAATTTCTAATTTCGTATAGAGCAAATACGAAATTCAGCCTATTGTTTATATGACGTATAAGCAAATCGAAATTCAACTTTTCTCTCTTTTAAGACATTTCTGTTAGCCTAATACAATTTAAGAAATCTACTGAGTATCTAATCTATAAGAAATTATTTTACTATATGACACAATATTTGCGTGCCTCAAATCTTTAGTTGCACCTTTAAGCTATTCAAACTTATAAGATCAGAGAGGATATGGAAATGCAATGCTTCAGCTTTTGCAGCATACCGGGTATTTCATTGCTTTCATGAAAAAACATCATTAAAATTACATTTCATGTAATTTTACTAGATATAAAACAGCTTCTCAAAATGTCCTTTTTAAAATCAAATCTAGAAAGAATATTAGACACTTTGTAAGGACAGGGACAACCAATGTACATCTACTACTATGTGAAAGAGATAAATACCATATAGTGAATCATTATGCAACTTAAGGCTGAATCAGCGATTTCCCGACGGGGGCGCAATTTAATTTCAAAACAAATAGTGTTTTTTGCCATTACATAATGCTTGTCCATTATACATCATTGTGTGGAAATAAGAAAATCACAACTTGTTATAAAATTCAGAATCTGGATTTTTGTTATATAACGGTATCCTTGGCACTGGGCATAAAATTTACTGCATGAAAACGGAAAAATTCATCTCTAACTTTGGAATTAAGCATTTTAGGTGACTTCTTTTTATGTGATAGATGACGGTTTTTAATTTTTACACAAAATAATTTATATAGTACAAAATCTCTGCGTCAGCCTTAAAACAAGAGGCCTAATTCACATGCACACCTATTGACAGTTTGAAATGTCCTTTTGCAATACCTACATGGATATCACCAAGCTAAATGACAAGTAAATTATCTGTGATAATGAGAAATTGTTCTCTCATACACAAGTATATAGCTTAAAAGCTACACATACTTGTGTTTTAATGTACATACGAGCTGTTATGTAGAGTAATGTTAGGATCAAAAGTGCAGTTTTTTTTTCATATCCATTTGAGTAGTGCATTGTTGCTGTTGCTATAGGAATGTGCATTGCACCCATTTCTTTAAAAATCAGATTGTTTTTAGCTCTTTTGACTGGATGAAATTGCTCCTCTTGTGATGTTAAGTACATTCCAATTTTCAAGTATTTAAATTCTCCTTTTTTTAAATAGGAATGTTGGCCCGAATTCTTAAGGCATTAATTTAAATAGGCCACATTGTACAAATCACCAAATATAGCTCAAATGGACCATTTACAATGTATTGTGCACTCAGTGTGCAAACTGCACAATTTACAGGACTGATCGAAATACATGGATAATGATCCCAATTAAGCTATATTTCGGGATTAGCAAAGTAGTCTTTTGCCAAAGGTCATAGATGTAATGTCAAAGGTCAAATGTTCAAAGTAACATCAGAATATTTTAACAGGTGACCGAAGACTATGAGAGGAGGACTAAACAAAGCCAAGGAATTAGTGGTGATGTATGTGTGTTTGTCTAAGTGGGGATATAATGGCAAGTAGTTATGTACCTTATCTATTCTATCATCCCCACCTGCAATTTGTAGCAATTAATAATTTAATTTTACTTTAGTGGAGACAATCAGCATGAAGCGTCCGCATATTTCTATTAAAGCAAAAACGGCCAAAAGCTGGTATGTCGTTTAGTGGATTTAACATTAACACCCAGTAGAAATTTGCCCATTCCGGAGGAATGCACAAGTCGTTGAAAGCACCTATAGAGCCAGAAGTTGCAAGGAACCATTTGCATAACAACACCATTCAAAAAAGAAAGAAGACTCACTGTAATAGCCCAGTATTGCGAGTGACATCACAGCCGTCAATTTCTATATACAACTCTGATGGTAGTTATGCATTTTGGATATTTTGGGATGGCCCGATTTAAGGATATAAGTTCCCTCTTGATAGATTGGCCTTCCTCCAAAACCCCATCTGTAAGTTTGACGCCAAATGTTTCAATCCGTTTTTGATGTGAGAGCTAAAAACGTGATTTTGTAATCCCAATAGAGTACTCTGTAAAAATTAATATGGCGACCAAAAATGGGGCACATTTTCGATCATAAATTCCAAACCAAATATCTTTTGGCTCTAGAATTTCACAGGGTAAATGAGAAAATAGTAGCTTCTTCTGATACCAAAAATGTTGACCACTCCGGTAAATCTGGGGCTTCTGGGGACGAGGCCATATAGCAATGGGCTGGTCCTTTAAAAGTTTTGCTTATTGAAGCCACAAGGTTCCTTCCAATTTGTTTGTACAAACAAGGGACCATGATGATTGCATTGATTTGAAATGACCTTACGACTGCAAATAAGTAAATGAGGTCAGCGTGACTGTGCATTTCTCCGGTATGTGGTGCCAATAGAAATTCACTCTGTGTTTGATCCGTAGGTATTAACTGGTTCACTTTCCCAAACGGTAAGAGGGACTCAGAGATGAAAAAATTAAGAGGTTCATAGTAGAAATGGGTGTATTGGACCCAAATATCATAGGTATTCATGATTAAACAACTCACTGCCATATGGATCTATTTCATCCCAGTTTTTTTGGTTGGGCCGCCAACTATAGCTGGAGGACCACTTAGCAATCCGTTGTGCTGTGATGTGTGTGTGGGGTGTATGTGTGTGTGTGGATGTGTGTGTCACTAAAATGTTAAGTTTTTTTTAAAAATGACCTCAATTGAAAAGTTGAAGTTCAATTGGAACCCAAACTTCTGTCATAGGGCACCATGGGAACCCTATATGTTAATGAGGTCAAAGGTCATGTGCGAGGGCAAAAGTCATGTGAGGTCAAGGTCTGAAAAGTAGGATAAAAATGAAAATTGACCTCCAATGAAAACGTGAACGTTCAATTGGACCAAACTTGTGTCATACGTGCCACCATGGGATCCCCTATATGTTGAGGAGGTCAAAGGTCATGTGCCAAGGTCAAAAGGTTCAGGAGCGGCCCACAGCTTATATTCTTTGAAATAGTAGCGAGCGCGAAAGACGAGAACCGCGAAATTCTAGTTTTTTTAAGTTGCGAGTTGCTTGCATTGAGAACCAGCTATAATAATATTTATCTCTTTACAACCCGATATCCTCTGATGCTGTCTTTCTGGTTTGGTCCCAAACACCCATATCTACTATGAAACATCCCAAGAAAACATCTGCTTTTTTCTCTACGGATCCTCTTTTCAAATTTGCCGACGTGCAATATAGAAACATGCTGATAGGTCCTGCTAATTTATTTATATTTTTATTTATACAGGCATAATTTCTGTTTTGGTCTTTTTGTTTTGTTTTCCGTTAATACTAACCTTCCACCTTTGTGATTTGTGTTGCATTCAACAGAACCTCTTCATGGAAATGGAATACCATATCCTTTTTTTTATCATTTTTCTTTTGTGTTGTTGTTGTGGGGGGGATTTGCCAAGGCCAATCACCAAAAAATAACTGGATACAAAATTTCAAAAAATTCTCAAGTCAACTTCAACTGTGCATGCATCATTTCTGATTTGGGGCACTCAATTTCTTGGCATGGGGGCTGCATAAAAAAGTTGTTTTTAACTTTGGAGAATTGTTACTTTAAATGCTATCATAGAAGCTGGCCCCTATTCAGTTTGAAAAAATCTTTCTAAATCTGATAGGTTTTTGGACAAAAAAAAAAGTGCAGCTCAGCATGGATTAAAGAAGAATTAAATTCCCCATTGACAACGGAAATAAAGATAATTTCATCCAATGTGCATGACCCAAAGAAGTAAAAAAAAGACGAGCTCGGTCCACTTTAATTTCCAATAACAGAAACACAAGTTGCAAATTATAGCAAGTGGTTCAGCTCTGTTAAAGGGATGCATGAAATTAGCGTGAATTTAACAAAGTGTTTGTGAATGCAATGTCAAGAAAGTGCAAAAAAAAAAAAAAAACACCCGGTGTAGAAAATGCCATCATGATGTGCAGGGCTAAGTGACTAATAATGTATGACAGCTAGCTTTAATTGTTCATGTTTGAATTGTGATGAGAGGAAAGTCTGTTGATATGATTGGACCTGTCTGGAGAGTTATGAAACAAGAAGGGCATCAGCCAAAATTGATGTAAGCCGTGTTGGTGACATGTAATGTTCATCTTACTGTAAGCATTCCAGTGAGTTATTACAAAGTGAAATTTTAATCACAGTACCAGCAGGTTTGATTTATGCAAGTATTTTTGGGTGGGACCAGGGGGAGAGCAAGCAAGAAATCCAAAATTTCAGGAACATTGCATTGGTTTAACACGTAAAAAGCGGAATATTGACGAAAAATTGAATTCTTATATGAATCAAACTCCACTGGAAAGGGTATTATTTATGAAATTTTTTTTGTATGAATAAGAACGAGGACGCGGGTCGTATGTGGTCATCGTGAAAAACCACCATGCCACATCAAAGCACCCAAATTTGGTATGTGGTCTTGCACTCAGTATTGGGTAATTTCTTTTTTGACATTTTTAGTGAGTTGCTATAATGAATGAGGCTTGGCCCGCCACCGCCTGGGTGGGACCTCTTTCATATTTTGTATTATTCTTTCGGATTTGGTTCAGTTTTCAGGTAAGCTAGATTCTGAAAATCTCTGAAGTGTGGTCACTATTCCAGTGTCAATCCTACACGCTCTAAGCCATTTCTTAATATGTGGGCCATTCTTCGGATGTCATCACACGTGACCGAACTTATTTGCCTCCCATGACAAAACAAAATCTAGCGAAAGTTGAAAACATTATTTTTTGTTGATTTTGCAAACCAACCAAGAATATTGTTTCTACTTTCGCTAGATGGGTTGTTTTTGTGATGGGAGGCAAATAAAGTTCAGTTACGTGTGTGACATCCAGAAGGAGGGCAATTTTATATAAAATAGATTAAAGAGCAAATAATCGCACATTTTTGAAGAGCACCCCCAATTTCAAAAATTTGAGATTTTGGCACAGTTGTGATGGTAATTGTTTAGTAAACTATACCTGGAACAACAATGCTCAAAAATGAATATTGTTATAAAAATATTTGTAATTAGAATAGTTAGAATCGGGATCCCTGATTGTATTAACGGCGAGCTGGAATGCAAATTTATGTCCTCCATGAGGACATAGGGTCACCTCGTGAAAACACCTTGTAACTTGATTGCCTAACTGCCAGAAATAACTCTTGCACATAAGAATACACACATGGCTTGATTGTTGGATGAGCGTAGACACATACATGGTGCATTTTTCCCGCTATTTCATATGGACAGTAGATATTTCTCCAGTATGCTCTTTTGCAAATTATCGGGGGAGCATCCCAATATGAAATAATTCTAATCTATATTACACTAGTCCTTCTTATGCGACATAGAAGTTCAAGCCTCCTACCATTCACTGTTTAGTTACTAGCCAAATACCATGCAACTGTGCAAAAATCACAAATTCATTTGGAAAATTGTGGCACTCTTCAAACATGGTGCTATTATTGCTTAAAAACAGTTGAATATTACTACTTAACCGCATTTGTATTACATGTAGTAGATTTTCAGTAGTACTTACACGTAATTAATTAACTGTGAATCCATATTGTAGTTTTTAACTCTAAGGTCCATATGCCCAAAAAGTTAGACCAGGTGTTCATAGTTAAACCTGGTCTAAGTCACAAATTAGTTATGCCTCAAATTGATAGTTATTCACAACTTTTTTGTAAGTAAGTAGCAAAATTCAAAGATTTAAATGCAAATTCAAATACATACATATATATATCCTCGCTTAAGTGTAACGGCAAAATGTGTTTTTTCTGGTGGACAAAAGGTTAACTCTTTGTGCATAGGGACCTCATGGTCTACAGTCCGTATAAAAAAACAATTGCAATCAGCAAACAACAACAAGACGCCATCATAACATGGTCTCCCCGGTGATGGGCAGCCCGATCAGGAGGGAAGTTAGTACTCGGACCCCGGTTTGTGCACGAGGCCTTCAGATGGATGTATCTGGCCACGCCCGCCTTATACTGAAATGAGGGGTATTCATATGAATAATCAGGAAAAAGGCTCCTTTAATGACAGTTCGAGACGCAACTGTGACTAATATTAATAAGTTTTTTCTCTTTTGCAATGAACTAATTACTACATCCTGGTAATTATCAATTGTTTGAAAACTCATTAGGTGAATTTGTTGGACAGAATCATAAGCATTCATGTGTATACATACTTTGACAAGTGTATATAATAATCATTATGCGTATGTTTAACTTTCCAATGGTATAATGTGCAACAAACGTCTCTGCTGATTTCGATGCAATGGAACTGTACTAGTAGAATGTAACATAATATCCACATGCAAATAATAATACTAGTTTGTGACTAATAAGCATGTGGATGCAATAAAAAACTATGTTAATAATGGGTTTTCCACTAATTGATACCGTGACTGCGAGTGGTACTTTATTTCTATAGCTTAACATGCATGTAAATACACCTGCTACCACTGCTGACTACCGTATGGTCTAAGTGTGTTTTCACAAATAGCATGAAATATTTATCCACCTGTAAATATGGACATTCTTAACAAATAAATATTGACATATTTGAATAAAGATTGTTTGTGGTATTTCACCTCTATCAAAAATAATCATTCAAATTAATTTCGCAAATATGTAGCTTGACATTTTAATGAGACAATCTTGTGAGGTGTTGTTTAGTTTGATTGGCTTTAACAGTTTAAAGGTGTGAAATATAATTTACGGTAAAAAGTCCACTGATACAGCGTTCAAGTTGGGTTACACATCATTTCCAGTGCATTGAAATTGCAAATGACTTGGCAGATTTTGGCACAAAAGCTGATTATGTTGTCATGCATGTATGTTGTGCACGGAATCATGAGCACTCCAAATCCTGTGCAGTGTTTGTAAATAAGCATTGGACAGAATAATTGGTATTGGCTTGGGTCAGAAAAGAGGAGATAATCAATATTGACTTCCGCTGTATTGGAAGCAAACTCAATTTCATTTTCTATTTTTGGTTTTATTTGGAAGATCAACTCACAGTACAAACTGACGCAAAATATTGGGTGATTACCTTGGTAACAAAACCAACTCTGCCACAGAAATGATCCACCTCTTACATTTAAAGGAACACACTTGGCATGTTACCATTTGTAGAGGGAAGCCTAGGATTCAGTGCTGTTTATTTTATTTTTTTGCTTAGCTGCCTATAGTGTGGTTCACTATAGATAAACATGACCTTTGATAAAGTACATTGTGTAACACTAGGTAAGGCCAGGTCTATGAATCCTATGGTAACATATTAGGTACTATAGTGTGTTCACTATAATAAGAAAATGCCTTTGATAAAGTAAATTGAGGTAACACTAGGGAAGGCCAAGGTCATAATGCAACCTAGGTAAAATAAACTATAGTAGCTATAGTATATTCCTGGCACAACTTCCGGAGCCTCTCCTGCCAAAATGTGTCAATAAAAGTTGCAAATAATGGGGTGTCATGTTCCACCTTCACTTAACAGGCATAGTTGCCATAGTTGCAGACATGCTGTAGTTATTTTTCCTTTCTGATCGAGTGCAACAGCAATTTCTGCATTACGATCTATCAATATACTGTAACTCTACTTAAAGTAAACAAACAAATAAAATTTGTATTAGGGTTGATTGATTACTTTATCTCTGTGAAGGTCCATCACATGACCTTTACAATGACGTCACACACTGTAAAATAGATGCACTACTAAAAATGGGTTGAATATCAGACCTGCTATAGCTGTGAAACAAATTCATTTTTGCAACAGGGGTATATTAAATGTGTATTTTGCAGTATTTTATTATCAGTGGTAATAAACAGACTCAGATCATATGGTCAATGCATTTCTCCATCCACAATGGTCAACTAATTTCAAGTTAGAAGTGATCATTTGTCTTTAAGTACGTACATGCACGCACTATTCCGAATTAACAAAACTATTATTTATTGGTCCATGGGACCAAACAAACATCATCTGATTCCTTAAAGTTTGTGCCTAAAATGTTTGTTTGCTGTAACCAACCAATGCTATTTTTTTTAAACAAATAGTTGAACTGGTAAACCACCCACAATTTTGGAAGGTGGGGTGTTTTAGAAAAATATGAGATATAGGATTTAAAAAAAAGCACAATTAAGTGTACAATTTAATTGTTACCAGTCCAGTAAATGTTAACCTATCAACCAACTATTACTTAAAACTCTGCTTACATACCCTAACATTTTTTTATCCATACAGCAAACTGCCCTTTATAACCTGGCTTTATTCCAATCATTTGAGAGCAATTGAAAGAATTTGATATTTTTGAAATGACTGTCTCTTTAAGCCTAAAATCTCTTGCCCCAGCAAATTAACCTCCCCATTGAAAATACTTGTATAGGTTGCTACGGTAAAACACCATGTCATAGTCATGTGTAAGCATAGATCCTGTTGGGTGGATCTGTGTTGCTATGAAACCATCAACTAAGGCGGTGAATCGTGTTAATGTCATTTGTGTTCATTGCATTTATTGCTGTTGGTTTTGTGTTGGAGTCAAGCCTCCCAACATGGAACAGCAGAGATGTCCCAATCCCTCATTGTTGCCTTATATATTGTTTTGACATTTTTAAATTTGCAACCCGCAATAAATTTGCTATACACACTGATGGATGTTCATATATATGAAACAATATATCTCCCCGCTAAAAAATCTGAACGATGTTGAATGGTCCATCAACGTGCAAGTCAAACTTGCTTTTCAAATGAACGCGCCAAGCCGCTGGATAATCGCTCAAACTTGACATCATGCTTCGTTTATCATGCTTACGGACCCAGGTCATAAGCAAACACTTACGCGAACAACGCTCCTGGCAATTTAGTATTCTAATTCCCTACATACTACGTCACCTTTTTAAAAGTAATTTATATCGTCATTTTTTTAGGCCGGGGAGTATATTCAGGCATATAAGTACAAAGCAATGCAGTCATTTTGAACACAATTCCCAAATACATTTTTGTGCAATCTCGAGGCAAACCATTAAAATGATACAATTATGGCTTAGTCAGTACAATGATTAATTAGCTGGCAAATTGCAAGGATATGGAAATGGTTAACAGAACAAGCACAAACATTACGAAACACTTTTAAAATGGGATTTTCATCTAATAAAGTATATTGTTAAAAAACAAGGGAAAAAATAAAAATTTCCAAACAAAAGTTGTAGTTTTACTGCAAATAAACATTCTTAAAATTCTTAAATCATAGTGATAGCAACAAGCAATGATTAACATTCTTTTGGATAATCTGGTATCAACTGATGGCATCTTTCCCTTCAGCAATCCCAGCAATTAATAAATAAATCCAGCCTAAGTCTTTAACAGCTTTCATTTGTATTATAAATTTCTAATAATGGAGAGTTTTGGTTTCTATTAGTTGTTTGAACAAAATAAATATGACAATATCAAAGAAGTTTTGATGGAATGAGAAATCTGGCTGTAACTTCATCACAACAAAGCAAACAGAAATGTCTCCAACTGTTAATTATTAACAAACGAATTGGTATTGGTGTTCCTGATATGTACACTAAACTTCGGTCATTAGTTTGGATTCAATCCAAAGTTTGTTTGCCCGGGATAGGAGGTAGAGACATGTAGTTTTTTCACTGATGTACATGCCTGTGAACTTGTTAAATCAGTGTTTGTTATTCATTGATACTTGTGAATGAAAGAATAATACAGAACTGAGCCAGTTCGGCTAACCATGGAGTTATTATGAGCTAACATTGTAGGTTTGCATGTAAATGTGTGGTGTATAAAAAAAAAATGGTTAATGAATTGGTCCTTAGAGTTTACAAGAAAAAATAAAAATTTCATAAAATGTAGAATCATGGCGAATGTGTTGGATATGTCTTCTAGAGGTGCATTGCGAGATTTCACCTATGGGTATCCCTAAAAATGAAAGCCTTGACTTATACACAGATGTAAAGCTTTCCATCAAAATATGCCCATCTGAAAGGATTGGACTTCATTGCACCTTGAACAAAAAGACTCAAACTACTCTTTCATGAATTCACTTAAAGATGCAATTACTAAAGAACCTTGTCTTCTGCTCACGTAGGGTACCCACTCAATGTACCTCCTGTTAAAAAAGGATTGTTGAATAAGAAGGTAACTGCTTTACACGCAGCAGAGCACTCCAAACAGAATTTAATTAAGTTCATGTTAGTGACACATTATTTCTGTGTCAAACATTTTTTTAACTATCTCTAAAATAATCTAGATAGGATGTTTGGGCTCAATTTATGATGATTAAATATGGTCAGGAGAATTCATATTTTTTTTTTTAAGTTTTGAGAAAAATAATAATAAATGGATTTGTAAATGTTAAGTCCATTATGTGCAGGTGTTTAAGAAAAGCACACCCACCAAAGAGTACATTTCAGTATCACGGTGTGTTTGTGGTACAATATTGGACCTTTTTAGTGTTTGTTAATTTCCACTTGCAAGGCAATTACACCTCATTGAAGTAACAGACACCATTAGGAAATAACTAATGACAAATATAAATGATCTTGTGTCCATAGGGAAGGTCAAATTACAATTTTCAAGCTTCAATTTGGTCATCATATCCACTCAAGAATATCAAATGACATCCAATGAATGGTATTTAAACCATTGGTGTCTGACAATGCTGAGAAATTTTTATTGGCCCTTTTATTTCAAAATTTAAAAAAAAAAAAACACAATCTAACTTATTTTTATCACTTTGCAATTGTGAAGAATTATGCTTGACAAAATTGACAGATTGTAATTTCAAATATTAAGACACTTTTCTTTAAATGATGGAAGCACATATAAAACTGGGTTGCCTCATAAAGCTAGGAGATTTTAAATTATGGTATTGATCAGGATTGAAGTTAGGGGCCAGTGGTAGTTTTTTTTTGATTATATTATACTAATCAGCTGGGAATGGGGCGATTACAGAATAAAATCTTAGGGAGGGCTAAAAATTACACAATTAACATATATACTGTATAGGTAAAAAGGCAAATTTATTGTATTTATGCTTGTTCATATTGGGTAATCCGTCATACGTGCGCATGTGTAAACACTTGCACGACTACACACTATCTAATATCGTCCCATGTTAGATAGGCAACAACCAATGATATTGCGTGTTTGCTTTACTAAACCCAGCCACGCAAACAATGTACTGTACTTCTTAAGATGTATTTGATCAGAGTACTTTAATTTTGTTTATGATCCATTAGATATCCTTGAGAAAAGTTTATTGATAAAATTTCAGTTGATTCTGATGGTGCATTTTGATGATTTGAGGGAATGTTTGTATCATGGTCCTCCCAGTTTGTACCGAGGTAGTCAATCCAAAGGGGACATTCCAATCGTCCCACCAGAGGGGGCAAAATTCCTAGTCGTCCCGGTGCTTTGCTCCAATTAAGTCTGAATTCTACCAAATTCAAATTCAAGTCCAAATTATTTTCATCAAAACAAGTAAAAATACATACATCAGATGGAGAGGTACAAAAGGAAGCAAACGCCTGTAAGACATTTTTGTACCACCTAGACTATAAATCACAATTACATCATACAAAACATTACATAAACATAACAACATGCAAGCATAAAAGTAACAATGATTTAGGCCTAGTGCCAACAGCGATTTTTTAAAGATCCAATAAGTACTAGAGGTCTAAATGATAGCAATTTAATGCAAAACAACAATTTTTAGAATTACGAATTCAAAATATGAACTAATTTCCCTTTTAAATTGGTTGATTGTTTTGAATCTTTACATGCCTTGGCAGTTCATTCCAAATTTGGGCTGAATTTAAAACATTTGTTTTCGAAACATAGAGCTGGAATCGAATTTATTTCCTAGTATCATAGTTTAGATTTTGACTTATGATTAGGTAAACTTCCACAAATGAAATGTGGGAGCAGATTATTGTTGTCTTTGAACTGAATCCCTATTTCCTTTTGTACCTATTAAAAATGTCCAATACATTACACCTTTTGAACATGGGTTTTGGAGGCGATAAATAAGAGCTGTTTGAAATATTTCTTAAAGCACGTTTTTGTAATTTATGTCACCTTTTCAAGATATACTTTGTTGGCATTACCCCATAAAAGTAAACCAAATTTAAATATGGTATATTAGAGAACAATATAATTTATACAGAGCTTGTTCGGCAAAAAACATTTCACTTTGTTCAGTACACCAATATTCTTGAACATAGTTTGCATTAATTTATCTATGTGTTTTTTCCATGTTTAAATTTTCGTCTATTTATTCCCCAGAAACTTTGCTCCAAGCCGCCACAAAAAAAAAAAGTCTTCAACTCGAGAAAGTTTGCAACCATCAAGAAAATATCACAACCGTTGTCTTTATTTTTTGTTTGAATCATTCCTAAGAACATCAAATTTGTCTTCTTAGCATTTAATGATAGCTTATTTGCCTTGAACCAGTTGCAAAACCTACTTCATTCATTATTCACTGTACACATAATATTTTGACATCCTTTATGGGAATAAAAACATGTAGTAATCATCCGCAAATAATATGTTTTTAAATAAATCTGATGTCTCACCCATATCATTCACATATATGATAAAGAGAAGTGGTCCAAGTATGGATCCTTGTGGCCACCACATTTGATTCTTGAGTCTCCGATTTTTCCGTGTTGTACAAAACTATTGTTCCTATTTGAAAGATAACTTTTGAACCATGGTGGGAAATGCTCTTGAAACCATAAGATATAATTTTATTAACAAAATGTCATGATCAATCGTGTCGAATGCCTTCGACAATCCATAAAGATGCCACCGTATTCATGTCACAATCATAGCCCTTAGTTACTCATTTCAAATCATTACAGCATGTAGGTAGAATGGTTTGGTACAAAACCATATTGTTTTTTATATAATATATCATTTTGACAAAAACTATAACAACGGTTGTATACAATACTTCAAGGATTTTTTGAGATACTGGGGAGAACGAAACGTGGCCTATAATTTACCAAATATTTCAGGTTATCTTTTTGTATATAGGCACAACCTTAGTCTACCTTCAAATCATCCGGGAAAACACCAAAAGACAAGGATAAATTGCAAATGATGACAACTGGTTTTGCTAATTCATTTGCTACACGCTTAATTAAATCTGCCTTTATATCGTCGTGACCAGCACTTTTTTCTGCTACCTAAATTTTTAATTACTTCACAATTTCGTCCTCGCAGTTGGTTTGAAAAACAAGTTGCACTATTGCTATTCGCAACGATATGATGAGAAGTTTTTTCCCGTATGCTGGATAGACAAAGCTAGACAACGGCGCGCGTAGCGCGCGAAATTTGTGAATTTACTTAATTTTGCCCAAATTTTATTTTTAATTGGGGGGGGGGAAATTCACCAAAAAAAGAGGGATGAAAATGCATATT
The DNA here is from genome assembly GCA_023653785.1 of Ophioderma brevispina. NCBI lineage: Eukaryota > Metazoa > Echinodermata > Ophiuroidea > Amphilepidida > Ophiodermatidae > Ophioderma > Ophioderma brevispina. The sequence goes on from JAMKCH010043313.1 coordinate 31,303, forward strand.
TTGGTCCAGATAGTCCTCTTTTTCGAGCCAGAGGTCGCAACTTGCACCAGGTCTGTCATGCCACAGGGTCCTCCTAGTCCACTGTGGTGGAATTTCTGTCCCATTTTATTGACAGAAAATACAAAAGTACGCATTTGTATCAAATTAGATCAATTATTGTCTTTAGATTGACATTAACATCTAATTTCTTTGGTAAGTCGGAAGGTGACGAGCCCCTGTAGAAAATGCACCATCCACCAAACTTCTGTTTTGCAAAGTGAAGACTAATGTTAAAAGTGGTGTATGGTATGCTTTACAATTGATAGTTTTTGCATGGTTCCATAACAGGGGTATGTACTACACTGTGCAAATCTGTTAAAAGAAATATATTTTTGTGTTTTTGTTCCCTTTCCATGCATAGGCTATGGAAGAGAAGATGGAGGGACGGTGATGAATGCTCATCAAGTACATGTTAAAGAAGGAGGTGGACCGTGAACTCAAAGTACAATCTATGGGTTGAGACCATTGCAATTTTTGCCTCCATGCGTGGCAATGATTTTGCTGCTTCAGATCTTCTGGAATGTCGTAATGTGCAAGTCGCTGTAAGTGTTTTTTTTTATTCATTTGTAAATTACTTAGTGGTAAGTTAAGATAAAGTAAAGGTTATGGGCTTTGAGCACAGATTTCTATTTATAACACTGATAGCAAACGCGCTCAAAATCCGTAACCATCTTTTCCCGCAGCGCATACTTTCCATAGCGTTGGTGTACGATTTATTCATATAATTCCCTGATTTACATAGCGGGGTGTACCAATTTATTCATATATTCACGCATGTTGCATAGAACGATGTACCGTTCCAGGCCAACAAGTTACGGCGCATTGCCCGCGGTACGCGTGCGGGTTCGAAATGGATACCGTAATCATATTTATAATTTTTCAAAACACGGTTACGGTTGCCGCCTATTCTTCAACGCGGCCGTACGACATCGCTGTTATTAATATCTATGGCTTTGAGGTACATTTTGCTTCTATGCATGGGGAAACGAGCAGCAGCTTATATACCTCACCTTTCACCAATGATTTCTCTGGTTTGATTTCTGGTTGGGGCTCATTTATTCTCATGCTTTTTGAGAAGTGTGGGTTTCTTCATCCGTCCTTTTGCAGGATTTTTTCGGGTACTCCAGTGTCTCCGTTTTCCTTCTGCATCTAAAATAGACCAAGTTAATGGCATAAATCTGTTTCTGGTTATGGCTATAGTGCTTTTATTAAACCTTCCTCGAGTCCGTGACGTCAGGGTATTATGCGGTGATCGCAGCAATAAAATGCAGGTTTTAATTCAAGGCTGGCATATCCCGCGTGCTTATAAAGGCGTGCGAAAATACACATGCAAAACTTTGTCTGAAAGTGCTGACATCACTGAATCAGGAAGACAAATGGAGTATACTCTCTGCACTGAGGGGGCCACCTATTATGGCGGCCACCCAGTGCCACGAGAACGTCTACATGGGGGTGGGTTAAGGAAACACTAGCTAGAGCATTTTTTGTCCTCAATCAATATTTTCTATCTTTCTATCTTGGTTACCTGCCTTTGATAAGCATTTGCTGACGCCACTCATAGGGGCTTTTACCCAGGGCAAGTTGAAATTGCAGCCATGTTGATAGCCCACGGAAGCAACTTAAGATCAACGGACCCTAACGAGAACAGTAACCCAGCTGCACGCTGCCGTCTTTAGGGCCATCTCGCATTGTACGCTTTTGTTTGAGGCTGGATAAAAACAGCCTGTTTGGAGCAGGTAAAATACATATGAGCAAACAAACAAGTAACCAACCAATGATGAAGTTTCTTGATTATTAACGAAGTTCGGCAGGGACTATAAAATGGGCTCCGCCATAGTCTTTGTGTCCTGTATGTCCGTGTGGCCATAATCCGTGATAAAAATGTTAACCCTGGAACATTTGGCCATATCTATTTTTCTGATAGCTTAGAAGCCAAACTTGGTATATTGTAGGAGGGGACACAGCCTTCTATAATCATGTAATTCATCCCCCAGGGTCCTCCCCTAGGTCTGTCAGGGGGTAAGAGAAAGGTCAATATTGCACAAAAAGGTCAGCATTTTGCCATTCCTTTTTTTTCTAGATGTTTTCTAAGTAGTAAATACACATTAATGTGCCTGTTTGATTGTCTTTCGGACCTCACCCCTATTACCCAGATAGTATCAATTTTGATATCCTTAAGAAAGGCCCGTATTATTTCTCATTGTTGTCCTGAACTCTGAGCCGCCTCGAATCCGATTTCATTCTCAGATATAACAAAAAAATGCTGTGTTAATGGTTCCCCACAATATAGCACGTATTGAAAAGTGCTTGCCTTGTGCATTTTTGCTTCTTGCTCACCAACAAAACCGCAAGTTTATTTTCCTCATGGTACTTGCTGGGGTGTATGGGCAAGTACCCGGCTCTCATATCAAGTAATAACACCCAATAGCATCATCAGAACAAGCACCTTTAACCCAGAGAAACAGATTTCAAGTTGACTTTGGATTACTAAATTTGTTCCAGTTGCAGATTTTTTGCGCCAAAGTTGAGGGGGGTGGTGAACATTGGACGGATGGTTGAAAAATAAAATTGTGCCTAAATATTTGTATTGATATAGATGCTGACTGATAGAGACATTGAGTACAACACACCTCTGCAACTAGCTGTAGATGCTGGTTCCACTGGCATTGTTCAACTCTGTATCGAGAAGTGTGGTAAACCTTGATACGGTGAAAATATGATAAGGACAAACACGTGGCCATGAATTCGTCTAGATAATTGCTCGCGACCGTATGGTCCATACGGCAGCTCGAGGCCAAAACAAAGACACAAAGCCCGTAAGGCTGCAGTCAAAACTGACCAAATGCACATTTGCCGGTTTTCCAATCACATCGCATATTTGCTCATAACATCAAAATGCACCATTAGTATTAACTCTACCTGGAACCTGGGCTAGAAGTAAACCAGATTCACTTCAGGGTTTCATTGTTTTAGACACAGTCAGTGGCGGCGCCATAAAACAAAAAACACAATACTCTTTTCAGGGGGGAAACTGGGGGGGGGTCAAAGTGAAATTTTGGAGGGGCAACGTGAAATTCTTGATGGGAAGTAACAAATATTTGGAGATTCTTAACCATTTTTGGCCAAAATTGCTGATTTTCCCCAAAATTTTTAATTTGGTGATTTTTGGCCCCAAATCCCGAATTTTGCCAAATAGCCCTCATTTTCTTTCGGCCGGGGGGGGGGGGGCAAACAGGGGGGCAAGATATTCATCTGGTCTGCCCACAAAATTGTGCTGGCTGAATGTCACAACAGGCCAATCTTTATCGCTACAATCCTTGGTGTGCGAGGCCCAGGAACTTGCCTAGCACTGTCCCTGTAAGTGTTTTTAACTGACAATTGATAAGTCCCCTTTTCTCATGGATATCTAATGACCCCATAAACAATAATGAGATACCATGATCACAAAATGTCTTTTAAAACAAATCTTCAATCATGTCGCTTAAGCACCAGGAGCATGTAAATACTTTTGACAAGAGTCGCAACACTCCAGTGCATGAGGCAGCAGTTGCAGGTAACATAAATATTATCAAGATGCTGCTGTCAAGGAGCAAGGATTGATGCCGTCAACTGTGAACTGCCACCCCACTACATCGATCCTGTGCATTCATGATTCCATGTGGTTGAGTTCTTGCTCAGAAAGTATGTGGAGATTCCTTAGTTTAGTTTTATTTAAGGGGACTATTATTAAGGCTTTTCACACTTAGACCGGCTTTCGGTCGACTTTTCGATCGATCGCTGTCTGTAGACTTTTTCAAACCATCTACCAAATTCATTATAATCCTTAGCCAACTCTGACAAACAATATGCTGTTTTTTTCCCTCATTTAACAGCACACATGCATTTGCTAATGCAATTTGGTAAGAGGACTAGTTTTCCATGTTTAATTTCTTTGTTTAGCCCGTAAATTACACGACAGAAAAGGCACACATTCCTGTTGCGGAAACAAACCAGGTGGCACAGTCATCTCACTAATGCTACAATCACACGGTCAGATACATTGCTGCGGATTTTTATATTTTTTAATCCTCAGAACATCAATTAAAAACTGCGCATAAAGTTTAATTAGCCATGAATACGGATAATTGGTGGATGAATTACGGATAAATACGGACTTTTACGCCTAAATGAAAAAACAATTGCGGCAGGTGACGTCTACTTTTTACGGATGCTGCGGATTGTTACGGATAGATCCGTATATGACCGTGTGACTGTAGCATAAAGAGGGCAATATACCTCAGCATTAAAAAAGGCAATGACAACTACTGCTGGAAATGTCTCAGAAAGAAGTATTTTGTGGAAGCAGCAGCTAATTAAACCCTTCCTTTGGAAAGTTTTTAAATCATAATTAAGGCATTATTGCGCATGCATGTCTAGTATTCCGAAAAGGCTGCAGGTTTGAAAACGGTGATCGATCGCAAAGTGGATCAATCACCTGGCCCTCAGGGTGAAAACCGTGTATATAGCAAGCTCTAATTTACACTGTTTGAAAGTCACATTATGAAAAAAAATGAATAAAACAAAACGATCAACAGCAACACAGTTATTGACAACTTAATATGAATATTTATACCACAACTTCATTCTTGTGAGGCAAACATGATTTTTTTTCTTAAAAATCTAGTTTAATATACATGTGTATGAAGGAATGGGCATATGAGGGTGCTATACCATTCAAATCATTACTTTTGAAGGCCTATATGCAGAGATTCCCACATTGATTGTTAGTTCAGTTAGTTCAGTGATTATTATTTTCTCACTCACATATACATAGTATAAAATAATAACAGATGATAAATATACAGAGAGTGAAGGAGATACAGGTAAGGATTATTAGCCTGTCAATCTGTAACCCCATTTTGCCAAATTGAGTGGTTGGACCATGTCGCATGTTGAGAGTCGGATGGATAATTGCGGAGGCGGACAATCAACAAGCTGTCCATCACAGCAATCAAGTGACAGAACCAAATAATACATGTTGTATTGACATCATCTTATTACAATGAAAAGAACATAATTCAAACAGAAATTAAAATGCTATTAAAGAATGAAAATTGAATGAACACTGATAACAATTATGTATAACTTTGCATGAGAAAGGTTTTGTATGCTTTTCGGAAGTGCTTTACTGACAAGGAAGATTTTATGTTGTCATTGTACCATTCCATAGCTTAGTGCCTGCAAATTTAATAGATTTTTCATAAAATACTTTCTTAAACAGAGGAAGTCGGAATTTATTTCTATGTTCTGATTTTTGCAGAGGTAATGACTCTTGCATGTCCCTACTCATATCATTTGTCGAAATTGTGTCGCCTGATAAAATTGCGATCCAAATAAAGCTTTCTCAGGGGTTAAACAGAGGTGATTGCATGAAATCTTGTCAGTGGTGTTTTTTTTTACCTATGAAGTAAGTCTTATCATGCAATGTGCCACCAATGAGATTGATTCTCAACCAGTTAACCACTTGGAAAAGCTTGTAGATGGCCAAAATCATTTCAGAAATCTGAATTTATTATGCTGGTTATTACTATATTGAGGTAGAACTAGGAAGTTTTAAATCATAATGTATTTTGTGTGGCTAACATTTTGTTCAATTGGACTACAGCTTGGGGATTCATTAAATTTGCTGTCTGATGTAAACTAGCTAATGAAATGAATAAAATTTGATTAACTACGGACTACTTTTGGGTAAAAAACTTGGAGTCAGGAATTATTAATAATCATCAGACCTGTAGTGGTACTTTATTTTGGGATTGCAGGACTTCAAGAAGTGAACCTTTATTTGTAAAAAGGACCTAACATCTTACAAAATATGGACCTCTTCTTGGAACAAAATGCAAATGGTGCGCCCGCAGGCGGAGTGCCCATCTCTCTGTCATTGACGTTTGGGCCAGACTCCCTCATATAATGTTGCTGTGGGGGGTTTTGCCACGCTCCCGACAGCGGTGCCTGTTTTGCATTCCCAGCATAGCCGGTACCCATTTTATACACTCCTGGGTGTAGAGAGGCAAGCGGGTCAGTGCATTTTGCCCCAAATGCAACACATTTTGCGACAGCGGGGCTCGACCCACAACCTTAATCTTATGATACGATCGCTGATCCACTCACCACATGTGCCCTCACACTTCGTCACTAAAAGTGGAACTTAAAAAAACAGCAGAAAGTGCACTTTTTGTTCCATTTGTGAATTTATGGGATAATATTAATTCTAAAAGTAAGGGAATTGTAGAAATTCAGCTTCATGTATTTTAACAGCCTGTTTAAAGGTATATTAATGAGCTTTGAGACAAAAGTTATGTTTTGTTGTGGTGTGTAAATGGACACCTTCATACAACATACACAAAATGATACATGGTGTAATGCAAGTGCCTTGCTGCTTTTGGTGTGTGGGTAGTATATGCAGGGCTCGTCGGTCTTGAAGGCCTTGAAAGTCCTGGAATTTCAAATTCCTTTTTCCAGACCTTGAAACCCTGGAAATTCACAAATGATCCTTGAAAGTTGGAAATTGTATTCACTTTTATGATATGATTTTTGATTAAAATAAATATCATGACAAACAGAATTTAAGAATAGTTTTTTAGTGAACCCTTATGGCTGCTAATGGCTGTAAAGATTACTGCACGGGTCTTAAATGCAAAAGATCACACCCATTTTTAGGTTGTTTTTGTCTTAGTCATGTATGGACAGAAGTTTATGTTCTTTGAAAGTGAAACTAATTGCAACACATGCCTACTGGTACGAATTTTTCGTATTCTATACGGAATATGATGCGGAATATGATGCGAAATACAAACGGATGTTTCCCGAAAAATTAAAAAATGCTCCTGTCACTAAAATACAGTGTATGATATTAAGCAAAATAAAGTAATACGAAAATAAGTTAAGGAAGAGGTCATTTCTTTCAATCAAATAAAAACACAATTGAAAGTGTTCATTTATAAGTCTGTTAAATGTTTCCAACATTGTTTTTTTTCTCCCGACGTTCGGATGTTCACCCACATTAATATCTTGATTTACCATTTAACTGCTGTATGCTAATTTCTTTTGAAGTTATTTTAGTCTGTGACTATTTAACTGCAGTGGTGCAAGGAATAGACCACAAACAATGTATTGTTGTAGCGGTTTTGTGTTTTAAGTGAAGACCTTTGAAAGTTTTAAACTCATATTTGTCATGCACTTTATTCAAAAAATACTCCATATGGACTAGTGGCCTACTGACAGTTCCTTAATGGGGCTGTAGCGGCGGAGCGCTGTTCATTTTCTGGAAAAGCTGTATTTTAAAGAGCTCTATCTCATGATGCCGTTCTATACAGAAGTAGCTCAGTTTTCAAGTTATGAGGCCTTTGAAGTTGAGACTTTAAGTTCATTGTTAATATACTACTATAGCTAAACAATATTTTCCTTATGGACTGTGGTCATACTTTAATGGGGGACTGTCAGATTGTTCATGTATTATTAACAAAAAAAACCCAATGGACTTATTTTCTACTGACAGTTCCTTAAGTGGGGCTGTCAGACGCGGAGCTTGTCCATTTCTTCCAAGAAAGCTTTATTTTAAATAGCTTCTATCCCCTGCATTCCGATATATCGAGATGCTCAGTTTTCAAGTAATGAGCCTTTAAAGTTGAGACTTTTACATTTATCTTTCATGTCAGACATTTCTTGTGTTAAAAACCGTTGACATGAAATTTGCCTTTGAGACTTTTTTAACAATCTTAAAAAAAAGAAAAAAATTAGCCTTTCACTGCACCGACATTGCTATACAGCTAGAGTCAACTTTGGGCCCAAAATAATGTCCTTGAGAAGAGACATTCTTAAAAAGGCAGATCTGAAAAATTCGAAAGTCGGGAGCAAAATGATGTCGGAAACCATTTAACAGACTTTAAAACGAATATCTTTCAATCTACATGTATATATATGTTTTATTTAAAGATATTGCCCTCTCTTCCTTAAACTTTATGTTTTTTATTTATTTTCTTTTTATACACTTTATTTGTATTTTACTGACGCAACCATTTTTCTTATTTTGTGTTGTGTGTGTGCTAAAACGCCCGTCCGTATTTTGGCATCATTTTCGTATGAATACGAAAATCAAAAAAGAAATGATAAAAGAGGGGGCGAAAGGGGGTTGAGGAAATGATTGGAAACTCTAGAAGAAATAGAAAAATGATAGGGGTTGGGATGAAGAGAAAAAAGGCGGTTGTGGAGTAGGGAGGGAGGTCGTAGCTACTGGCCGTATAGTTGGCATGACTCCTGGAATGTACGAAGCTACTCTCTTCAGCGACATAATTAGTACCAAAAAAAAAAAAGAAAAAACACCATTAGGCCTTGCAATTAGCTGATTTAGATTCCTTGAAAAGTCCTTGAAAAGTCCTTGTGAATTTTGGAAGGACCTGGGTGTACGAACCCTGTAATCGGCTATGGTCATCCCGAATGAATATTGCTCTGTCAGCCAAGTACAAAGTAACATGGGGTATACATTGTACCGACTTTCAGTGCGTGCATAGTCATAACACAAGCGCACTGCAACTGAAAGCGTACGGGCATCTCCACGTCGCCACGTCAACTTCAGGCCGGACAAGATAATTACGTTTAGACATGTAATAGTAAGGGAAAATTAATCCTTTGTTTGATTTTGAAGTTTGTAGAGCAATGAAATTTGGTTATCCAATTGTACAATAAAGCTACTATCATCCCATCAACATTATATTCCCTGTGTTTGCTACTGACTTGTAATCGTCCAAGAACTTTAGGCCATAGCTGAATTTTTTCAGGAATGTCAGACAGGTATCAGGGAACGACATATTGAAAGTCCACAATTTCCCCTTGTGCTTAATTTTCACATCCAAAATTCAAAATGGCCTGCCATTTCCCCTAAATGATGATTTACGGTTGACGCATGATATAATCACATAATGCATAGAATTCAAGAAAAAACATATTTGCAGATGGGGACATATGAGTATACATGTACCCCCACCTTTTTTTTCCCTTAATATTTTGACTATTTTGAAAACAAAATTCAAAATGGCCGCCATTTTAATAAAAAATGTATGGTATCAGGGTTCCAGGTACAATATAATACATAATGCTTATTCATAGTGAAAAACCGGTAGTTGCAGTATGGGTACATTGTGAGGTATACCACCAGTAACATTGTTGCCTATATTCCTGAAATCAACAACCAAAATTCAAAACGGCCGCCATTTTGACCACATTTGATGATATCATGTTTTGCTAGTACAATATAATTACATAATGAATGATAAAGTTCAAGTAAAAAACAGTACCTGTAGCATGGGGGGGGCAGAGTGAGGATTACCATTAATATTCTTTCCCTCATTTATTACTGAAATCAATAACCAAGCAAATGGCCGCCATTTCAAGTACAATACAAATACATAAATGTATAGAGTTCATACAACTAAATGGAATTCACATAACGTTTGACAAATCAAGCAAACTCCATTCTAGTATTTGGTCCACATTTATTTGGCAGGCAAGATGCAAAGTGTTCAGTAACTTTAATGTGGATGGATTAGTCTTCATCAGCAGAGTCTTGCTGCTGTTTTTTGCTACAGGTCCCCCCATGCAGTGGCTGCATATGTCAGAGCAAACATTCCCCCCTTTTCTGCAACCACAGCTTACACAGCCTGATTGCAAGTACAACTGACCAGCTTCAATGTTTCAGGGGCAGCAGGTCCTCGTGGCAACTGCACAATAAATGTTCATCTGTTTTCATCCCCAGTTGGTGGGAGACATTGAGTGACCCAACCACTGTTGGACCTGCAGATACACTAGAGTGGTTGCCGAGCTGCTGCAATGTTATGGTGGAAGACTAGCCATTGTAAAGGAGCTACTGGCTGATGCTTTAGTCACTGATCGCTTATATGCAACCATATCTGTATCTTATTTAGAGAAGTAACTGCCCAGCTCCGTAGATGTGCGTTAGACCCTGGTTTCCCTGTGTGGCACATCCTCATGGTTGCTAGAATCCATGAAAATATGTCCATATGCGAACAGAGATTAGCATCCTGCTTCTCTGTGGCAAGTTTTAAGGCTTTTAACTTTGCCTTATCCATACTTTTAGCTGACGTTGTATCACACCCTGTCATCGCGTGGATAGCCACAGATGATATTTGTGCTCCCTAATGTTTGCTGAATTGCCGCCACCTGTATATATCGTCATTGGACTGCGATTGGCATACCATGTACCAGTCCCATAGATGATTTTGCTCGTGCAACCAACATGACCACAAATCAGTATCTGTTCCAACAACTACTACTGGCTTAGGGTCTGAGCTTTCAGCCATCCTGGAAGGCTGTTGACACAATTAATTTCATCATGCCACCAGACTCTGTTTTACAAAGTGATACCCCTGGAGCGGAGTACTGGTGACATATGTCAATGAGGCGTGCACTTGTGGCCATGCTGCCAGGAATGCAGCCTGAGTTGTGGTTGTTGGCAAATTGGATTGCATCACGATATCCTGAAGAGGTGGAATTCTTTGATCTTCAGTTCTGCTCGCTGACTTGGGTTGATGGAGGTCCACGATATCCATTAAACACAACTGTGGCACCTTCCTGGTGAATGCCTTGGTGATGCATGCTTTTTAAGCCTGACACGCAGCTTTGTATGTTGCTGTTTTGGGCCAGACCACAGCATGGAGAAAGTACCTCCATCTAACGTAGATGGGCTTCAATCAGGAGTTGTGTTCTGGCAATCGACTCAGGGACTTTCTCATCTTCCCCAGAGAACTCTTGTATGTCTTCCGTATGTTGTCCATCTTTGAAGAGAGGTGGGGGCTGTGGTGCGAGCCTCATACTGTAGGAAGTGTTCCATTTCATTACTTGTGTGGGATACAAGTAACTCTGTTGAACTCATTGATGGATTAGTCACCACCACGTTTTTGATTGTGTTCCTTCATAGCAGCAGTGACTTACTTTGTCTTCTGTTGAAGAGTAAGATCATAGAAGTTTCTTGCCTATATTTTCTTCATGGAAGACCATTCAATGTTTAGTGCTTGTTACAGTTCACGGCTTCATCTTCAGAGGGGGGGGGGGGGGGGGGGGGGGGGGGGGGGGGGGGGGGGGGTGGATCCCAGTTGCTATGTAACAAAATGTCATTTTAATGTCTGACTAATTGTGGTTTGTCTCTCTCTAGCCATTGGACAAGGCATCAAGATCCATTTGTCCCTGATTTTTGCTGGCTGGACGGAGGTCTTGTTTTGTTATGATGTTCCCGAATGATCGAGGGTAAAAGTCTCCAAGCACGTAAATAGGTACACATTGCGGTAATGCAAATGTACCCATTTTGTAAGCGTACTGTTAGCGATTCAACGGCCACGTGTCTCCCGCAGCTTACATGTAAATTCCCCCATACGTGAAGAGGAATCTTGGGATAGATGTAAGTGGGATGGGGGTAGGGTACACTATAAAAAGTGTTTAGAAACATGTGCCTTATTAGGTTTTACTATTAAACATGCCAAAATCTCTAAACACTTGCTGCCAAATGCCTTAACACCTACTGTCAGATTCTTACAGGTTATATTTTATAACTCTAAAACATCTGGTGCTTATTTACAGATATTCAAATGTTTAAAAGTTAGTACAAAGTGTTTTAGAAATGTGTTTAAATTCTAAACACTCTTTTTACAGTGTAGGAAGTTCTCACAACGAGTCATGCAGTTGACTGATTGTTTTAGTTGCAAAAGTACATTTGCATCCTTTTGGTCTCTGACTTTTTAAGTTGCAAAAGTGGTTAGAAAGGTTGTTTTAATTGTCTAAACCACTCTTTTTGGTTACGAAGTAAGTCTATAAGAGAGTGCTGGGTGATAGAGCAATAGGTTCATCAAACTTTCCCATTACTCAACAGTATGAAAACAAAACATTTTTTATGGAGGAGTTGACAAAAGGTCTATTAGGTCCCAAAACACTCACCCCCCTGGAATACTTACACGCAGAAACAGGGCAAAACTATCAAGAAACGCACAGAAGTGTTACACTTGTAACACTTGTAACACATTTCTTGTTAGACTAAGATCATAGTCAATCCTTGGTTCACTGTAGTTGTATGGCGACTCTTTGCATGCTTGTTAGTAAGGTCTCCTACCAAGAAACAGGGAACGACATTTTTTCGGACATCCAGGTAGAATTAGATATACACCACTGTGCTTCTGTGTAGCCTGTCTTTTTATTTTTGGCCTAGAGTGACCACTGACACTCTGCATTCTTTCATATAGCAATGCCCTAGTAGTTTTTCAACACGAGGTATAGGTGTGCAATAAGCTGACTTTTGTCACACATGGAGTATGTTACCTCTTCAATTTAGAAAGTTTTCTTTTCTTTGTATGAACTACTAAAAAATATTCTTTTGGTTCCTTTGAATGCCACTTCATTCTTTTTAGAACTAATTGTGTATTGTGTACATTTGTGTGGTGTGTGTGTGTGTGTGGTGTTTGCCATATGTGCTTGTGTGTGTGTTTGGCATATGTGCTCTTTTGTGTGTTTGCATATGTGCTGTGTGTGTGAATTTGAAATTAATGTTAATGGTACAACTGTGTGGTACACATAAAAATTAAAAAATGTTTCAAAAACTGTTGGGACAGAACAAAACAATTCAATGTACAGGTTGGGGGGGGGAAGTTTCTCACATTGGGAGGAAGTATGGTTATGTACCTCTTATAAGTCCCTCATTTTTCAGGCTCTCCCTTTTTTCAGTTCCAGTACCCCCATTTTAGGACCATTTAATTTCCAGAGACCCTACTTTTCATGTCCAGAGCCACATTCTACTAACTACCAAATTTTCCTTCAAAACCCTCAAAACGTAGTGGGGAATGAGGGAGATCGCAGCTTATTTTTTCTTGTTAAATTTTTCTGACAACCTAGTTTCGGAGACCCCCATTTTTTTTTTTGGGCCCAAATCACCCCCCCCGGTACAGGTTTTATTTTAGTCCGATTCGCGTTGATACGTTTTCCCCCTGGGTTTTGGAAGACCTATTCAATTCAGTCGGGAGAGGAAAATGACGACTTCAATGCACGTGCCACACCGGATTTATTTTGGATGACACTCCGGTCAATATAACCCCTCTCACATGCCCTAAATAAAATACAATTTTATTCATTAGGAAACTCACAAATGTCTATCAGACTCTTGACATTCTCACAATAACTGATTAAGCAGAAGTCCCTGCGCCTCATTGAATTTTTCACACTCTGCAAAAATGTTACGGGGTCACATATCAGATGAATCGAGATCATCAGCCAGAACGTCCAAAATTAAAAAAAAAAGACCAAAAGTTGGTCAGGAGATCCTTTACTGACAAATTTTGTAAGTACTTTGGTTTGGCAGGCTCAGTGAATAATACTTGGTTGAACAGGTGGGAAAGTTTTCCTTTATTAATGGTTGATTTGGTGTTGAGTTTGGGGCTGACAGGAAGGGGAATGTCTATGTATATGCAATTTAGCTTTATAACATACGATCAGGGTTTAATAACTCTGACCATTCTGACCATATGTATCAGGTCAACAAGGAATGTAGTTTTTACTCTCTACAATTCTGGAAATTGAAAATTGGGGAAGATGTTCAAATGGGAGAAAATTCCATTTTTCTTCAAAGTTGTAATAAAGGTTTGAGAAAACAGCAGTTAAGATACTTAACTATTTCTGTACTAATCTCCCTGGCCTGGGCCAACACGCCTTCCTCATCCTCAAGTCAGCTATATTTTACTGTTTAATCCTGAATACCACGTCCTTAAGCATAAATTTTGCAAAAATTAGGTTTTTAACTTATTAGTAGTCTTGTAGCGTTTTGCTGCCCCTGTATGATGCATCCTGAATCATTGGTTTGACAAGACAGTCAATATTCCATGGTGTGATGGAGTTTATGGTTGATGGGTGGGGTTAGTCAGGTAAATTGATGAAATACAGGACCAATGGGTGAGTTGATGGTTGGGGTGGAGCCAGTGGTTGATGGAATAGTGGCGTCAGCAGGGGACTCAGTTTGTTGCCAGTAGTAAGTAAGGCCACTGCATTAAATTTGACTGCATTTTACTGTATTTTGGTCTTTTCTTTATTTACTGAGGAGATTTGAATGTTAAGACAAAAAGATGATAGACGTTTTCAATTTTATAAGATAGAAATTGATCCAAATCAATAGTTTTTTTTATAAACAATATTGGACAATCAAGTTATGATTTGCAACTGTCTTTTCTTGCCATTTAGCCAATTTTAGCATTTCTGGGAAGCCCTTTTCAATGTTTTTTTTTTAAAATTAAAAATAAAAAGTGCATTTTCATTTAGGTTTTTGGGAACTACTACTGGGAACCAACTTGATTTTTTTGTTTGGGCCTTAACAATGAACAAATTTCACACTGGCTATAGGCCTATCTCCCAAACATCCTTTTCGAAAACAGACTACATAACCTGATGATCACCCGCAAAAAGTGTAGCTTTTTTTTTCTTGTTAGACCTAGAGGGCAATTTGTCCCCCCAAACCAAAAAAACGTGGTCCCCTCCGTGATTTTTGAAAGTGGAAAAATGCAGTAAGGGACGTTAGGATCTGGGAATTGTCACTTAATTGGTTTGTGTCACCTCATTGCACAACTTAACACCACACCATCTGGATTACGAGCCACAGCATCCTTGAATGCTCCTCGTTACGTGTAGGAAAGTTACTCACAGAGTCCCATGCGTTTTACTACTGAATATTTCTTGTATTAGTGAAACATTTGGTAGGCCTGATTTAGTGTATTTTTTAACTTGTAATGATTTTAAACTTGGATTTTCGATCAAACGGCGGCTTTTTTGAATCCGGCCTGTAAAAAATTGTAGCACAAGGGGGAACTTGGGACTTTTAATATGTTGCTCCACACAACATTAGGAAACTATCCTGAAAAAAAATCAGCTCTGGCTTATTTATTTCCAACCTTCTGGCTACAGAACTAAAGTTCCTGGACTATAAGTTCAGTTTTGATTGTCGCTAATAAAAAAAATCTTGTGTATTTTCAAATTTTTTTACAGTGGTGCCAAATTGAGAAGCGGAACAGGACAACTTCACAGCCACTCCTCATTGCAGCCAGTAGTGGTCAAAGCCAAACCATCAAGGTACTCTTGGATGCACAAGGCTGACATCACCCAGGGATAAGCATGACAAGACGGCTTTATTCTGGGCAGCAGAGGACACCAACCAGCGTGTCTTGCAGGTTAGCTTTTACACTATTAACCTTGCTAGATTCTGTACCGTCAAGGTGAGTCAACAAGGTCCTAATTGCAATAGCTGCCATTTGTCAGAATTTCCATCAACATACTGTTAGTCTTTTTGGTCAGTTGCTCTTGAAATGGTTCTTTTCTTCAGGTGACTGTTCGCCTGAAGAGATTATCAAGAGCCACTGACTCAAGGAAAGATAATTTGAGTTATCCTAATACATTGCAACACACAAATTTATAAGTGCAGCTATTGCACTTACTATTGCACTCACATGATGGTATAGTAGGGTATGCCACAATAAGTCAGTGGCATTGAGTTTACTTCCCAAATGACTGCATTTCATTGGGAGGCATCTCAAAACTACTGACTCTATGACTAGTCTTGTGTGGACTCATGGAATGCATTTTTTGTCATGCTAATGTGATCGTACTCATGTATGTGAGTGCCCTCACAGGAATGTGGTATACACTTTTGGTTAAAATGTTGTCTAGCTTTTTAGTGGAGTGATGGATTAAGTTCATACTTGGTATGCTTAGACATTGAGACAAGGGGGTCTATGTGGGGTAATAGATGAGATCAAAGGTCCTTCAGGGTTCACTTAAGAGGCTCATAACAATGTAACCGGACAACCAATTTGGGACTGCTGTCCGTATTTTTTATACTTCTCTACTGAGCTGCCTTTGTTTTTCTTACAGTAATTCAAAATCTGTTATCTGGCATCAGAGTTATAGCGGAACATATATACAAAGAGGTAGTGACAATGTAACTTAATTGGAACAACATGACTGGGTTGTGCTCAGTGGTGGCACCAGGGAGTATGGGGGCATTTTTTCCCCCATTTTTTTCTCCCCTCCCTTCCCAGTTTGCCCCCCTGGCCAGAAGAAAAATTAAAAATTATGGATTTTTGTAAAAATCAGCGATTTGGGGTCAAAAATCACAACATTTTGGCAAAAATCAGCAATTTGGTGCCAAAATTGGTTACAAATCTCCCCCCCCCCCAGAATTTCACCTTTGCCCCCTGTTTTTCCTACCAGAAAAAGAAGTCTGGCGCAGCCACTGGTTATGCTGCAAAGCACCAAACTTTGAGCACTTGAGAACTTATGTTTTTTGTTGCAAAAGTAGGGTTTTTTAGAACTGAATATTTGACCAATTTTATGGGCTTAACAATCTGAAATTTGGGGCAAATCAATCCTGGTGGAGCTGAGGAAACACAAAATTTTCAAAAATGAAAATAGAAACTAAAATTTTGGGAGTTTGGTGGCAAAATAGTGGTCTTATGGTGGGGTATAATGGGGTCTTATGAGCTGGAGTATACTTAAACAAGAGGTCTAAAGAACTGTAAATGAAGAGCGATCTTAGGGATCTTGACCATCACATATACCTGTACCACCATTTTAGGTGAGTGTCCTCTTCTTTCCTGTGGCTAAAATGCATTTGATAATATTGTATTTCCAATTACACATGCTTATATCCAGCTGTTACATTGTATTTTGCCACAGTAGTTCCATCCTTTAAAATAACCAATACATGCGCTTCTCTTCTGTCTTCCCAGAGTGGATAACAGCATACCAGTAAAAAAACTTGAGTATAACTTTATATTGTTATATCTATATTACCATAGGCACTGCTAGACCACCCCAAGGCAAAGATCCTCTTACATGAGACAGATCGGTATGGTAACACACCACTTCACATTGCCGCAGAGAAGGGATTTCTTCAGATTGTCAAGGTTTGTAACAATATGCTTTGATCCTCAGAGGGTGCTTTAGATAGAAAGTGTGCAGAATCTTTCTGATTAGATCAAAGATCATTTGCAGCAGACTTTAGGACATCTATTTACACTAGACCATGTGTGAAACTTAGGGCTCCCTTTGTTTTAAAATTCCTAAAAAATCATAAGAGTGCACACCACTAATTACACAGCAATAGTCAGTATTTCATAAGGAAAATTCTGAGTTATTGATACTATTTGAGCACATTTTTGGGGTCTACAGATTTTTTGAAATGTGTACATAATATTCCTGAAAGAAAAGTGTTGATTTAAGCTTATTTTGGTTTTACTGGCGGATTATGATACACTGCATTTCACGGTTTCGGGAAAAAATTTCAGTAGCAAAATTATTACCCTTGAGAAATCGCTAGATGTCTAAAAATTTATATGGAAAAGTTGTACGCAAATTTTGATGTTATAAAAGAAAGTCATGCGAACAAACTGCAACTCTCACGTTCCTCCGAACACGCTAATTCGGGATACCGTACTGCCCAAGACAGCACATGGAATTTTTGTACACAAAGTCTATAGGAGGTGTATAGTGTTGGCACCCTAATAGAATTTGTGTCTCAAGAACCAAATCTGTTGAAAATAGTCCTAAATGCTTGGTTAAGTAGATAAGTCTAAAGACCTTTAGGGCCATCAAGAGCTGTCCAGGCCCTTGGTCGGATGTACATATTCAGGTCTGACATTAAGAGGGTAACTTCTCAAAAGATAGCCCCTGTTTTTCAAGGAAACAAATGGGGAATGTGCAAAAAGCTTTATTTTCCCCAAGATGTTATCTATAAAATGTTTTTTGAGTGTGTTGTCTTTGGGTTCTTTTTGTGCTCACAGCACCCCACCCCTTGAGGGGCCACCCCTCTTGAGTTCAGGGTGGATTTTGCTTTCTTGGTAACAGTACATTGTTGGTCTTATATGCCTTCACATGTCTAAAAGCACTCATTTTAAGTTACTTATTTGTGAAAGCCCCCCAAAAAAGGAATTTTGTTTAAGGAGACCATGCACGTACGTAGCTTTTAAATTTCGCTTATTTTTTAAGGTTTATGTTGTCCTTTTAGCCATAAAAAAGAGACCATATGTATACAATAAACAGAATCCTGTATTTGACATAGCCTTTTTTCAAATGAATAAATAATTGATTTGGTTTTTTGTCTTTAATTCTTTGCCTGTGACTTTTCATTACAGCTGTTGCTTGATTTTGGTGCCGACATTGACAACAAGAATGAAGAGGAGCAGACTCCGGTTCATCTGGCTGCAAAAGCTGGTCGCTTACAGTAAGTCATCAGAAACATGTCACAGTTATCTCAAGAGCACACAAGTCCATTCTTATACTTTTATTTTCACTTGGGGGTTTAAACATATTACAGAGTGGTTCATCACAAATCAACAATGATGCATTCATGTGTCCCCATATAAAAATATGTGGAAGCATCGGATGCAGAGTTGTTGATTTGTGACGAACCCCTCTGTAACATGTTCGAACCCCTTTCAATAACAAAACTCTTTCTCAAAAGTTTTAAATTTTGTGTTCAGAGAAACAATCAATTATAGTCTCACTATTATTTCCAGAATTATGTTGTTAATTCAAGAAAATCTTTTTTTGTAAATTTTAAAGCAAAATTGTAACGTTCAATGGTAGTTCGGCAGTTTTTTTAGCTTTGGTGGATGCTTCTGGTGCCTTAATTGTGCGTACTCAAAGTTCCAAACTTGAACAGTGCATTGCCTTAAGCTTACCTCGTAAACGCAATTCCGTGAACACAGCGTAAGATTTGCCGCATTTATTTGCATGTCAACGTGAACTGATAACAAATCAACAAATGTGTGATCAAATTATTATTCTCTCATTCCCGAAAGGACCGTCTTAGCCTTAGTGCGCACTGACGAGACAGTAATCAATGATGAGGACGAGAGTTCCAACACCGCCCTCCATTTGGCTGCAATGGAAGGCCATGTGCGTGTAGTAGATGCTCTCATAGATTGTGGTGCTGATATCACCGCTAGGAACCAGTCTCAATGGACACCTCTCGATTGCTGTGCAGCCAGTGGTTATACCAAGACTGCCAGTGCACTGCTGGAAGCTGCCGAATAGTCCTGTTGATCTACTGATAAAGCAAAGTAAAGATTGTACCTGTATGGTGTACAAGAACTGCATATTGGGTTAGACGTTCATATAGAAGTCCCAGGGATGCAAATGAGTATACAATTGATTCCTTAATGCGGCTGTAGGACTGGGCTAGGAGCGCTGATGGCAATGAAGCCAAGACCTCTTTGCATCATGGGACTTCATAGAAAACGTCTACCATTTGATGCACATAGTACTTGAGGCTGGTATCTGAAAGGGCAGACTAACTTAGACCTGGGTGCAACAGGGAAAGTCCTACAAGAGTGGACCTTTTTTTCCCTTCTAACAGACTCTAAAAATGTGGTGCAACAGGTGAGAAAATTCCTCATGGAGGGCCCGTTCCGGCCCCTTACAATCCAGAGAAATTTCTCACCTGTACATTAACTTTCACAGTATTGTGAAAGGTAAAAGGTCCGGTCCGCTCATGTAGGACTAACCCTGGTTTAAACCCAGGTCTAAAGTAGCTCTCTTCAGAATACCCGCCTAGATCTACCCCCCCCCCACAACAGTTGGAGGGCTGTGTGATCAGGCAGATGGATGCCTGACTGCATGGCATAGCTGTTTATTAGACAAAATCAGAATAAAACCAAAATATCAATGGCGACACAACTTTTGACAACTATTTCGATGATTTATTCCACTAACTTCACCTGTTACATTTTAATTAGAAATTTCATTATCTTATTTTCTTAAAAATCAGTTTCTCTCTGTGGAGAATGGGCATATTAGAGGGTGCTATAACATCAAATCATTAATTTTGCAGGCCGCTATGTCAATGGAATTGTTCCTGATTTTTGTGGAATAATAGCTCTCTCTTGCATATCTCCTACTTATATCGTTGTCAAATTGTGTCACACTGCTCAAAATTGTTTTCTAAAATAAAAGAGAACAGTTTGTATGTGGTCAAACAGCTGTGAAGGATGTCTACATAGGTGGAAGAAAATGATTTGATCCACTTCTACTGCTAAACCGAATAGTCAATAACGGGACAGTGATGTTATACAAATATTGAATGTCTAAGAGTGTGATATAATTGGGGTGGTAGGCCTGTAGCCAGTACAGGAGGGAAAAATAGTTCACTATTTCCTCCACCGACTAGCATGTAGTATTTGTTTTATTACCCCTTAATAATATTTATAAATAATGGTATTTTCAAAGTGCCTTGAACCATATCGTGTTGACTGTAAGTTTTTAAATCGCCATCCCGTTTATACGAACCTCGCAAGCTCGCGTCAAAACCTCACCCCAACAACTTCCAGAGTAGTGGCACAATTTAGCGCTTCAGCTTCCTGCGAGAGAACTTCTTTTTTCCGTATCAGTAGTCTGAAAAGATGTTAACAGCCTTCGGACAACAAATCGGTGTTTTGTGGCATCTTTATTTTGTATTAAAGCAGCAATTTCGTCGTCTGTCAAAGACACTGACCGACTACGGCAGCGGCCATTTTGTGTTATTAACAACGAAGGAAGTTCCTTCTTTTTAAGAGAACCATAATAACCACAATGCGTGACAAAATAAGGCTTTTCACACTGAGCCGGTGATCGATCACTTTTGCGATCGATCGCCGTCGAGACTTCAAACCAGCTACCAAATTCATTATAATACTTCGAAAACTCTGACACACATGTCGCTGTTGTGCTTCCTCAAATACAGCACACATTAGTTCACCAATGCAAGTTACGTAAGAGTCTATCCCTCCCTTTTGAATTCCTTACTCGTCCGTTCAATTTCAATTTCACGAGCGGAAAACTCACAATTTCTGTGCGGAAACAAACCAAGTTGACAACTCATATCACTTAAAAGATGGCCATATACCTCAGCATTAAAAAGTGTTCGACAACCACTGGCCCTGCCTTAAAGCCTCACAAAGAGGTATTTCGTGAAAGTACAGCTCATTAATATGTTTCCTTTGGAAAACTTTTTACATCGTAACTAAGGCATTGGGCCAGAGCGGCGTCTATTATTCAGAAAACGGCTGCACTAGTCTTCAAAACGGCGATCGATCCAAAAGTCGATCGATGCACGGCATCTTCCGTGTGAAAAGCATTAGCTAACATGCCTCTGGTTACGATGATCTAGGGAAAGTAGTGTAAATACCGCTGGGGAAATAGCTCCCAATTTCCATGATAGCTAAATTTATCATCCCTGTGTCCAGAGCGCAATGACCAATGAGATGGAAGCACTTATGCCTATTATCTCATGAATATTTATAAGGTGTAATAATAAAAAATATATCATGAGGTCAAATTTTTGACTCTTCTATTTCACAAGGCAATGCCGAGTAAATGGAACAGTCAATTTGACGCAAATGATATATTTTTACTATTGCACGAACTTAGGCTGTCAATATTGTTTTATATCATGATATCAACCTTTTTTTCAAGCCATGTGATAGTAATATAAATATGATGCCCAAGACAGGTGATAGTAAAAAATATATCATGAGGTCAAATTTGGACTTTTCTATTGAACAGCAAATTTATTAGATATATTTTTACTATTGCACGAATATAGGCAGTCAATATTTGTTTTATATCATGATATCACTGTGGTTTTATTTTTCAAGTCCCCCATGTGATAGTTAAAACTATCACAAGGGGGGGGGGGCTCAATCACTACCATCTGATATAATAAAAAACTATCACATGGCTCAAATCACTGTAATCATGATATAATACATGATGTTTTCTTAAGCTTGTGCTGTATCCTTTTTGGACAGGTTATGAATATTATTGAGCCTCATTTGCATATTTTCAATAAAATGAGATTTAACCACAATTGTGGGTGCCATCTTAATTACACATCACTGCGCTAATTCTTGTTTTTAGAGAGAAGAAACCTCTTGGACTAATATGTACCTCTACTGAACCAAGGTTTTTTTGTCCCCGCCGACCGGAGTTTGGAAGGTTCGTTCGAGAGGGGGACTATAAAATGGGCTCTGTCCGTATGTTCGTATGTCTGTGATAAAAATGTTAACCCTGGAACTTGGGCATATTTTTTTTTCTGGATGATGTAATGTTGCCTGTGTATTTCAGTAGGTAGGTGTTCTAGAAATTTTATGTGTGTTTTTTTTTGTATTTGATTGAACATAATAAAAAGAAGCAAAAAACTTTTTTTAAAAAAAAAAAAAAAAAAAAAAAAAAATAAGCCCCATAGAGTACTGTGTCAGAATTAATATTGGTCCACCAAAATGGGGCACATTTTTTGCTCATAACTTCCAAACTCACACCTTTGGCTCTAAGATATCACAGGGTAAATGAGAAAAAAAGTAGCTTTTTTTTCTGATACCAAAAGTTGACACACTTCCGGTACACCTGGGGTTCTGGGGACGAGGCTATTTGCGATCAGACCACGGCCCTTTAAATAGTACATAATTGTGAGGAAAACAGTGTGAAGTGAAAGTTCATCTTTTAAAAAAAAAACCTGACAGACCACCACTCATATTTCTTTCCTTCGTTAACGCAAACAAATAACTATTTTTTAGGCCTAACTGCTTTAAGCATAGACCTGACTGTAGCAAATAATGAAACAACTCTGTCGGGCCTCAACGATAGTGTACTAGAACCGGCCTCTGACTGCTCGGTTATTTCTTTACAATGGCCACGAACACGCTTATTATTCTCGCTGATTACCAATACAAACGACCGAGCAGGCGGACGCTATTTTCGCACTTACCGAGGTCAAAGTTCCATACTACATACAATATTACAACTGTGTACTACGACTTTGCTAATACGTCCAATCCGTCATAGCAACTACGAACTGGCTATAAGCCCATGCTATTTTAAAGAATCCATTTTGAAAATCTGCCAAAAAAACCCGTGCCCGATCTATGCGACGATCCACTTTCGGCATAAACCACATGCCTGATAATTTCTTGGATATAAAATTATCATTTAAATTCGAGGGGCACCTGGCGCCAAATCAACGAGAAGTGCATTTTTGTTTTTCCGTGCGTAATTTAGTGTATTGGGCTTGGTGGGCGGTAAACTCCAAGCTTCCACGCAGGAGCTCGCTGATTCAGATGAGGTCCGACCTCTAGCCTTTTATTACTCCAACTCTATGTACTAGAAAGCAAGAGATCTTTGGCACTGTACTTGTTGGGATCATTTGACTGACTGTTGCATGCATACTAAGAAAGTTCTGATCCCTGTGTCAGTGGGGGATTTTTATCCGATGCGCAAATGAAGCGAAGTAATGCAGGTGAACGCTTGCCTCAAGGGCCATGTATCCTGAAGGCTTCGAAAGAGCCAGGAAAAGAGGAGGAGTGAAAAAATGTGCAAATGTCCCAATACTCCGCCACACCACTGGTTTTTAAACTCGGTATTTTTCTGTGTCATAGTAATTTCAGCAGTCTCTTTTAGCTTGATATTTTTCTGGAGGGGCCATGGGTTATGAACTTGTGAGTTTGTAGTGTCAATGATCTTTTAGCAATGCAGAATTATGGCAAAAAAGCAAAAACAAGCAAATTTCAATAAATTAAATTTTAGTCAATGAGTGAATGAATACACTTATTCAATCATCTTTTATTAACAAACTAGCTGTAGCTAGTATAGCTGGCTTATTGAAAAAATGTATATGTGATGGGTCAAATCAAAAGGGGGCACTTTGGCACGTGACTGATTTTTGAATTTTATTGGTTATATTAATGTAGATCATTTTAAGGTTTAAAATGACACGTTAAATATCAAATTGGTGAAGGCATTTGCACTTTACAAGTGGAAACATCACCTAAATGTTTTATTGCAGATTTCAAATCCGTTGTGGGTGGTTATGAGGGGAGTTTTTGTATGTGGAAACATCAAGATATTGTATTGCATGTCTTCTTGATGCGATTTTTTTCAACTTATTATTGACCGTCCGGTCCGCTTTTGCATTTTGCTTATTTGTTTTCTTCATTAGAAACAGAGTCAGAGATTCTCTTGGTGAACTTAGTTGAATGATTTAAACCAACGATCAAAACCAATCCAAAAAATTACATAAAATCAGATCTACGCAGAAAAGTTTGCCAATTGGACTAATAAGTTTATTGTTTCAAAATTTGCCCCAATTTCGAGAAATGCAACTGTCAAGAAAAGAGGCATCTCATGGTCCTTAATGGAAACACGTGGCGGGCAAAAATGGTCCGGCAAGTTTGACAGATGACGACGTGTATAAACTTTGTCGCATCATACAAGCAATTTTGAGGTATCGTAACGGCGGAACAAGTTGAAATTACCTCTTTCATCCACATAATAGTCAAGATGAAATTAACCTTCTTTCATCTCACATGATAGTCAAGAATATTGTTTAAAAACCTTTACACATACTACGGTAAAAAATTGCAGAGCCCGGTTTTCCTAAAATCCCAAATCCACGTTTGTTGGTCCCAGTCCGTTGGGTCCGTTGCAAATTCGGACTCAGTCAATTCGTTCTCTCGATGGTCAAGTTCGTTCCACGTCAATTCGGTTCCCCCATGCCAATTCGTTCCCAATGGAAAAACCCGTACTTTTCGGTCTCAGTAAAATATCGCCAATTCGTCTCATATCCGTCAATTCTGTCCCCACCCATGCCAATTCGGACCCAAAAGAAACACACGTGCAATTTTAATCTGATTTTGTCCTTTTGTGGATATGTGGTTGCCTTTCTAGTTTCTTTCTGCTACTTCTGTACACTCTGAATATCGTAGTCATTTTTTTCACTCCCCGTGTTTTTGTTTTAATCAACACATATAATACTTATAATAGGCCCCCTATTGCGAGTCTCTCCCAATCGAGGAAATTTTTGCTTTGAGAGTGGCCTAGTGGTCAAAGAAATGAACTGAATGAATTTTACCTTACCTGGGGGGGCCCCCCCTTTTTTCAATATCATCGATTTATTATCATCATCCGTGATTTTTCAGTCCTTATTACAATACGGGTTACAATACCTATTTGCTTAGCTTATGCGAGCTCGTTGAACCCAGGCCTTTCACGTAGCCAGAGAGTAAGCACTATAGGGCTGAAGTCAACCGTGAAAGTCAGCGTACTATTTTGGTTGATCGATGTAAATGTATTCTAATCCATGTAGTATGTGTACACAATAAATACAGACATCATTTACCACCCCAAAAAAAAAAAACATGAGCCTAGAGTATCCAGAACGTTGGTATATTGTAGGAGGGATTCCCCATACTCACCGTGAATTTCTTCCCTCAGGGTCGTCTCCTGGTCTGTCGGGGGTAGGGGAAAAAGGTCATGGGGAAGGTCATATTGCACAGAAAATGTCACATTGTGTACAATATATCTGGAGTTCGCGTAAGGCTACAATATGTTAACTTTGTTTGGAAAGAAGGCGGGTTGTATATATGCAAATGAGCTAATTAATATGCAAAAAACAGCGTAATTGCTAGGTGGGGGAGCTAAGTATACCACAACAAAGGTATTAACATATGTAGTACCCATGTTTCATTGAAAGGTTTTTTTAGTTCTGGTTGTTGCACGTGGGTCAGGCTTTTGGGTTGCCAGCCTGTTTACATTTCTTGGAAAATGTGAAAATATGTAAAATTCAGTGTTTCACCCCTTTCATACCTCATATGGGTCCCAATTTTAAAATGTGGTCACATGTTTTTTTCAAAAATAGTGTTGCCAAACTGAATAAATTATCATATTTTTACTAAATTTAGTGAATTTTAAGGGAATTTTCAGATTTCTTGAGTCATTTTATCAAAACATAACCATTTCTCATGTACAAAGGCTGTTGGAAAAGCTTAAAATACTAAATAGCATTTCTCGACCTGATTAGATTTTGGGTGTAAAATATCCAACTTCCAATTTAGACATTGCATGGTTTAAGTAAGGGAGTCTAGTGGTCCCAAGTGTAAGGGAGTGTTGGCCAGAATTAAGGGGGTGGTCTGATGTAGTTCAATTTCTCACTTCTTAGTGATCGCGACAGTTTGCGGGGTCATAAATACAAGTTCGCCTTGTTTGAAAATGTTATATTTTTGCTGAACCCTTATGTTTGCGTTACACTTGTGTGTTACAGACAACTCCTCTCCATCTGGCCTCCAAGAATGGCCATCTTGAAATGGTGAAACTGCTGTTGGATTGGCATGCAGATGTGTCTCTCAAGGACCATAGTGGAAATAACTGTCTTGACCTGGCCATTGACAATGGCAAAGAGTGAGTAATTACAACTCGTAACTGTGAACTTTTTTAATTATTATTAATCTCTTTCGAAGCAAGTGGGCTTTTTTGTGAACTTTTTGTTGATAAAACACAAACTTGAGACAGCTAGTCTTTCAGGCTACCTCATAACTCATTGACTAAATAACATCATTCTGTGTCTTGTGCCTATTGTGAAAGACATGTGGTCCATGGATAAAGTACCCGACCCACACGTCAAAGGTTGTGAGTTTGAGCCGCACTGAGGCCCATGTGTTGTGCCCTTGAGTAAAGCACTTTACTCCTCTCTACCCAGGTGTATAAATGGGTACTGGCATTATTCAATTTTGGGAAGGTAATAGACTCGCTGTTAGAGGAGGTGTAGCGATCTTCCTACAGCAACACTATGTGGTGGAGTCTGGCCCACTTGCTTTGGAAGAGAGATGGGCACTCCGTTCCTGTGTACACAGGTCCATCCCCTTTACTTTTTTTTACCTTGTGAAACAATGCAGTTCATCACAGACACAGCCAAGATTTGTAACCCACTACTTGAGCTACTCAAATGTATTCTTATCTCTACTCCAAGGGTGCCTTGAGCCATTATTAAGGCATGACATGCACTTAAGGACCTTAAAACATATACTGCCTATTTCAAGGCACCAGTAAAACTATGGTTCGTTGTTTTTTGGCTTGGATAGTTCTATTCCAAGTCATCTCAGACCCATCATTTTAACTAGAACTTCTCATGACAGTTTGTATATGTCTTATGTCTTGAAATATCATACAGAGAATCTTTATCTCAAATTTTCTGTTAACTTTAAGGTGGTAGCTTACTCAATTTGCCATTTTATTGATCATTTCTTGCAGAGCTGTCGCAGAAGCAATCATCGCTAGCGACAAGTGGCTGGAAGCTATGATGTCAGTCAGTTATGATCCTGTCACCAGGTACCGTGTTACACCAATGCGCAAACTCATCACCAAGATGCCAGGTACGAAGATATGTGATGCTGTTTGGACATGTTGAAGGGATAGGCTATATGATTGTGGCAAAATTATCATTTTTTATGTAAAAATGTTATTTCATGGAAGCTTGTTATGTTGGAAGTGGGAACAGCAGCAGCATAAAAATTAACAGGAAATTTTACCCAAAGATCACAAGTCAAATATATAAAATCTTAAATATATTTAAATGTTCAAAATGTTCAAAATGTTCAAAATGAGACATAAAGGCTTATAACTTACGTAAATATGCATATGGTTCCGTGCCTGAGAATTACGTGTAGCGACCTGTTTATTCGCACTTGCTGTGATTGATTCACGATTGCTCGCTTGGTGCAAGTCATATGAGGTTCTAGTCTCGCACGGATGACGGTGAGCGTGTACTTATTAAGATTGAGTGCCGATCAAAATGATTTGCCTCTCAGTGGAAGTTGTGTTGGGAGTTCTTTTTCGAAGACTGTTCGGGATGCTTGGCACTTGCGGTGTGTGCATAGCCAACACGGGACACGAGGCTCATGAATATCGATCACAGAGATAACCAGCCCCAGATGCAGGCCCCGCGGGTCCTTGTAAGTCATTGGTCAATTTGGTTCAAACGATGACATCATGCTTATGTTGGGGTCCGCCGGGTTTTGGACGGAGCTCGCCGTGGGGGCCCACGTTGTCAGTCTCGACCCCAAAGTGAAAGTGGGTAGTCCAATTGACCAGGTATGCCCGCACGAATGGTGAGGTGGGGATTGGCTGGGAGTAGTTATCGCGCCCTCAATTGACCTGCATGAAAAAGTGCAGAGGGGTAGGACACGATCTGCTCGATTTGGGCATTGGGGAATTTGGGGGAAAAACACACACTCAATTGGAAAAAAGTAAGTAAAAAAAAAAACAATTGGACTACAAAGTAGTCTAAATATATTAGGTTGGGCTTAATATTTTTTTTATAGGTATTGTGTATTTTTTACTGTTTGCATGTAGGAAAGAAATGCACTACTAGTGCTTTGGGCTTACTAAAGCCCATATTTCTTTCCGGAGTCACTTTGTCTTTATAATATATGGTTGTAACATATTTATATTTTCATATTGGCTCAAATAAATATTATTATTATTAAATACTCTGTCCTTTGAACCATGTGTGTCCTCATATGTAGGGTTAGAATTAGAGGTTAATGGTTGAATAACTTTAGCTACGAGTGCATTGGCAAAAAATCGATGCACACATGCTCAGTTTGACAACAAATAATGGCAAAAGCCCCGCAGGGGTGCATGCCATTATGAGTCTGGTCAAACTGACGCAAGTGCATTGATTTTTGCCAATGCATGAGAAACTAACTAAATTCATAAACTTTAATTATTACAGCAGACATTTTTACCAAAAATCTGAATGTCATGAAATCCAATGCAGTAATGTTTCTAACAAAGGATGCACACAACTGCCCATAAAATGAATCAATTCATTGGTACACACATTGTAACAAATATCAAAGCATGATTTTTGTCCAATCATATGTCTTCTCTCATGATAAATGTTTATGAATGTATGCTAATACTTTGAGTAATAGGAATGAGTGCATCATATATAAGATAAAACATAATGGTTGGTATTCTGAAAGGGAGACTAACTTTAGACCTGGGTTTAAACCAGGGTTAGTCCTACAAGAGGGGACCTTTTTTCCTTTCAACATACTCTAAAAGTGTGCTGTAACGGTGAGAAAATTCCTCATGGATGGGCTGTACCAGCCCATCCATGAGGAATTTTCTCACCCGTTACATTTAACTTTCACAGTATCTTGAAAAGAAAAAGGTCCCCTCTTGTAGGACTAACCCTGGTTTAAACCCAGGACTAAAGTTAGTCTCCCTTTCAGAATACCAACCATTGAGTATAATGCAATGTGCTATTCTGAGAATTTAGTTTAAGCTTTCTAAAAAAGAAAACAATATTATTAACTCATTTAAAAGCTTTTAAATTGCTTCCAAATATTTTTCTCAAGTAATCATTAGATTTTTATAAAAAAATTGAAAGTTACTCTAATTATTGCTGTTGAACAGATGTAGCAGAGCAGGTATTCAACCGATGTCTGACAGAGAATGACAAGCCTCGCAACCACCCTGACTACTGCATCACATTTGACTATGAACTCCTGGATGATGTCTTCTCACAGTGGGATGATAACTCACCAGGTAATTAATAATAGTAGTAATAATAATTTGAATATTTTTAATGTGCGACATGTCCACGTAAACATGCTCAAGGCACTGTGCGGCAGTCATGAAAGGCACTCGGCACATCAGAGAAACCACAACAGATTTATGCCAAGAAGCTCAATTTTAGAGGCAAGAGGAAACTGGAGTACCCTGAGAAAACCTGCGGGAATGAGTATGGATCGAGAAACCAATTTCACTTAAAAAAGGCCAATAACGAGCGCTTACCAGGGATGAAAGGTGAGGGAAGATCCGCTGCATCAACCCGTTCCCCCAGCAAGCAAGCACTCTTTAAGTACAAATGTGACCGAATTATGTTCATCGTGAGCCTTTCCCATATTATGATATTGTGACAAATTTGTATTGTGACATTGTAGTCTAGTGATATTCTAAGCATTTTCGATCAGCGTAATTTATTTAAATTTCAAACTTGGCAGAACGAAAACAATGGCAACTGCAACCTTTATGTAGCCTTTACAGCATGTTACAAAATGCTTAATTTCCACTTCATATTTTTGCTGAAATAAATGGAACTGTCTTGAGGTCTTTGCAAATTTTTGTGCTTGCTTGCTTTTTGGGACTTGTTTTCTGTTATTATACATCCTAAAAATAGATCAAAATCTACTATAAAACACTGCAAACCGATGTTCAATTGGCCATAAATGCTGACCGTATTGTAGGGTTATAAATGAGAATCCTGTTCTCGAAGTTGGAGAAGGTGTGAAGATGTTTTACAATAGTTTGAAGGATGCTGAATCAGAATTTTTGGGTCCAACCTCTGGGAAATAAGGGGGTAAATTTAGTACAGGGATAAATTTGAATCAAGTCAAATTGTGTTTTAAATGTACACCAATGTATTTGTCACATTATAGAATTAATAAAAGGTATGAGTACAAACAAGTCTTGTCAAAAGCTACAGACATTTGTGTATATAATCCATACAGAATCTACCAGTATTAGGGTTGAAAGGTTTAAGTTTGACTATTAAAATATGAAGTGTGGTTTACTTGAAGTTTGGTTTGGGTAGGGACGTGCCTCCGAGAGTCTGGAAGTAGGACCCGTATCTGTACCAATTTTTGCAAAAAAGGGACCCATAGCTATACCAGAGATGCAAATTTAGCCCAAATTTGCCATTTTTTTCTCAAAATTTTAATATTTTAAGCAAATTTGGCTTCAGATTGAGGAAATTTGATTAAATTTTTAAACAATATTTAGAAAATTTTGACAAAAATGACCCATTGCTATATCAAAATTGGCATGCAAAAAAGGGTAATTGATATGCCAGAACGCTGAAAACGAGATTAGGGGTTCATTTATGGATTTTCATGAGTAAACGCTTGTTTTGGCCCGAGGGCAGGCCGGCGTCGCGAAGCGACCCCCGCCGGCCTGCCCGAGGGCCAAAACAAGCGTTTTCTCATGAAAATCCATGAATGAACTCCGTTCACACATCATTATTTTGCATGTTTGTACCTTAAATCCTCCAAAATCAGCTGCAAAGTCACTCTTTTCATGTCATGTTTTCGCCTTCTTCACACTTGAGAAAAACAGCACGATCGATGTATCAAATGGGATGTTCCATTACAGAATAGGGGTGTGCTTCGAATGTCCACAAACATGCAAAATATTTGAAAGCATGTTTTCTGTTTTATTTAACACATATTCCAAAAAATACATTTCTTAAAATTAATAGTCAAGTATATTGGGCTTCAATATTTATTTTGAGGCAATAATAGCCGTAGCAGCCATGCTCATTGTACACACTGTCACACGTCTACCTCTTTCTACATGCCTACCCCAAAAGTGATCAGAAATCGATTACTGCAGGGCATTAAACGTTGTTTATGACCGGCTCTCTACCAATCAGAAACGCGGAAATCTCCTAATGATGTGTGAACAGATGTTTGTGGCACGTCCCAGTATGGTCATTTGTGTTGAGTTTCCCCCCAACCAGAAGTTACTGTCATACTATACTGTTCTTAAAGCTTTACTTCTATGGATTTGTATTTAATGGGAAATTGTTTTTAGGACCGGAGCTAAAAGCGAAGCCTTCGTTCCTGTTTTAAGACCAGAGCGAAGGACCGGAGCAAATGTTTTTTTTATACTCATACGGAATAAAGCGCAAATGTGATATTAAGGTTTATTCCTTTATATGATATACGCTCCAGTCCTAAAAACAGAAACATTCCTTTGCTCTTCGCTTTGTTCCTAAAAACAGGAACAAAGGCTTTGCTCTTTGCTCCAGTCCTAAAAACAATTTCCCATCTAATATAACGCCATGTACGTCTGCCTGCAATTGTGCACAGCTGTTTGACCCCATGGAAATTGTCTCTTTTATTTTTAGAACAATTTTAAGCAATGGCGACACAATTTTGACAACTGATATAAGTAGGGACATGCAAGAGCTATTATCTCTGCAAAAATCTGACAAATCCATTGCGGGAATCTTGCCATATAGACCTACAAAGTCTTGATTTGTGTGTTATAGCGCCCTCTATATGCCCATTCTCCATAGAAAGACGTGGAAAACTAGATTTTTAAGAAAAATCATATTTGCCCGCAATGAAATTTCGTAAAATTACACAGGATTTATCTTATTGGACTAAATATTCCAAATCAGTTGTCAAAAGTGTGTCGCCGGCGATAATTGTTGTTTTATTCTGGTTTTGTCATAATAAATGAGACTTCCAAACAGCTGTGTATGGTGTTATCTGGGCTGTTTCATCAATTCTGCTATCTCTTCATTACCTAATTGCATGTTATATCTGGTATGCCCTACCTTATAACTGGATATTGTACACAGGGCATGGTAGGTAACTAATATGCTTTCTTATCCATAGTAATGACTTTGTCAATGATTTGTTTGCTAATTGCATCAGTAGACAGTTGGTCATTAGGGATTTTGGTTAAAGTTTAGACATTCAATTGTTCCCCATTTGAAATGTATCACTTCAATTTAAAGGTGCAACGAGAGATTTTGATGCACCCAAATATTGTGTCATAATAGTAATTTCATATAGATTAGACACTCAATAAATTTCTTACCTTGTAATTGGCTACAGTAACGTCTTAAAAGAGAGAAAAGGGCGATTTTGATTTGCTTATATTTCAATATAAAACTAGGCTGATTTCATGATATTTGCTCCTATACGATATTAGAAATTTCACAATTTTGGACCAAAGAAACATTTCTCAGCTCAATCCTTTCAGATGGGGATATTTTGTATGGAAAACTTTACATCACGGCAAAAACAGTGCTTTCAATTATTTTTGAGACACCTGATATGTGAAATCTCTCATTGCACCTTTAAACCAACCCTGGTAACAATAGTCATTGGTAGGAGGGAAGAGGTGACCTTAAGGAGGTTGAGTTTAAAGGTCATGTTGGGGGTCAAATCTGGTCCAAATCATTTATTTTTAGTTAAAGTTTTGTAATTGGTTAGTTTCCCTATTTCCGAAGTACCAAATCAAAATTGATCACGATGATATTAATAAGTAAGTGGGGGAAGAGAGAAAAGGTGGCCTTAAGGAGGTGGCCTTCAGGTTTAGGTTAAAGGTCAAGTAGGGGTCAAAATAGGTTCTTCTATGGTTTAAGTTTTCCCCCATTTCTGATCACGACATACAGCAAGACTCCCGGCTCATTAATTAGTCTGCATCAATGATAGACTCCATTTATTAACCCTATTTTTGTGTGTTCTTAGAGGCTATCTCATGTTGTATCCTGTAATGAGCGCTATCAGGACCGAGTGTACCATATGCAGGTAGTGCCTAGGGGTTAATGAAATGGGGTAGATTCCTTAGGGTATTAATATTTAAAATAAAAAAAAGGCTGAACATCCATGATTCCTATTGACAGCATTTGTTTTTTCACTTTAGCAACTCAAAATGATTTTGATCAATATAAAGTTGGCAATAAATCTACTGCAACAAATTTTCAGTGAAAATTGATGTCAATAGGTTCAATGTCCTTTTACTCCGGTCACTTGTTCCTATTTTCCTATTTTTCTCCTATTCCTAGTTTACCCAGCTATTTTTGTGCATTAAACATATTTCAGTTCACAATACTTAATGGAAAAAGGCTTCCTACAGCTATACGTGGGGGTCATTTCTTTGCTGTCAAACCAACATTTGATTTATATCACCCTTTTCACCAGACCAATGATTAAAATAATTCTATACTCCCTTCATTACCTAATCTCGCATTTAATTGCCGGTCGTTAACCCCACCCAATACTCAGACATTGTACACAGGTAGTTTTTGTGAAATACGTTTGGTTGCATATTAAAATCAAATACTTTGTCAAATGTTTTGCTCCATTGATTGGTGTCATCACTCGACGCTTGTTTGTAAATTTAGGTACCTGGCAAAAGGTTTACATATTGTTATTTGTTCTTATTTTTAATTTTGAATTTGTCATGTGCACTGTGATCATGAGATGAAGTTGTTACACCATAGAATTGGACATGTGGGCCTCTTAGAGTACTTCAGGTAGTTTGCTAAATATCATTAAAATCGATGTTGTAAAATAATAGATTTCACATGTATAACATTAGGTGCTTGAATAGCTTTGTTAAAACTTTCCCCTTGAGATAGCTAGCGCAACACAAGTGTTTAAAAAAAACCATGTGCACTTGGCCGGAAATTCGAATCGGCGACCTCCATATTACAAGCACGGTGCTCTAAACCATTGAGCTATCAAGTCTGGGTTGCTTGAGAGCGTAGATATAATCTGTAGATGTTAGGTCCAAAGGTGTCCATCGCTTTCCCTAACGGATAGCATCAGAATGGTAATAATTTACTATACATTTATTTTGGTTTTGAACTTTAACTACTTAGTTCTCCATGTAGACCAGGAATGAATATTTATTAAGAAGTTGTTTTGTTACACATGGAATTGGACTGTGGTTTATGGTGAACCACTGCATCCACCAAAATATTCTCTTTGTGTACCTGGAGAACTAAGAGGTAAAAATTCATTAGGTGCTTGTTTCCCATTTATGTCTATCGTGTTCTCTACTTGATATTTTGTGCCTGGACCTTTGCATTTGCTACACGACCAAAGTTTGTGGAAACAAACTGGGGTTTTGGTTGTGAGTGATAATGCAAGATGCATGGCCCTATTACCTACTGTACTAATATTGATGGTTGAAATTCAAATTTGGGTTTACTATTTTGTGCTAATAATTGATGGTTAACCCTTAAAATGGAAGTTTTTGTCTGTTATCTTGGGCAAGCAATAGACTTTAACTGAAATTTTCAGGAACCCAATGAGAAAAATATGTCCTTTGATACTAACTACTGCCCCAGGTACTGAAGGGGGTCCCAAAGGCAATAAGAAACAGCACCTTAAACGGCAGTTTTTTGGTTGCTTTCTTGGGAAAGAATGGATCTGAAAGCTGAAATTTCAGGCATCCATAAATTGGATCATTTTGCATCATTGGGTCGCCTGTTTTGCATTGCCCAGTGTTTATAACTAAATATTGCATTACTTGGGTAATTTGTTTGCTCTTGTGTTTCAAAGGTGTACCTTCGATTACAAACAATGTTTCTCTTTTCCATATGAAATTAAAATGACATATAGTTTTAATTGAAAAGTGGTAATTGATGTGGAATTGCTGACATTCTTATTATTTGTAATTCCAGATGACATGTCATCTTCTTCTTCCTTCTCCCTCGGATGCCTCTGATAAGGAGCCTTACTTGGAGAATGGTCGCACATCTCATGCCAACCGTAATACAGAGAGTGCTGAAATTCTCAGAAGAACCACCCTCTTCTCATAATGGTAATATTGACGATGTATTAACGTTAACTTTCAAAATTTTGGGAAATGTTTTTTTGTAAAAATTGGTAACAATTTTATAACTAGTAAAGATGAGTTATTTTAAGTTGTCAAATTTTGACAAGGTAAGACTTTAATTGGCAGAGTGTCTCTGTGTCAAACATTTAATTTACACTTTTAGTTAGTTGACACGTTTAATTGAGTGTAACTGGGGGAAAAAGTAGTGGTCTTTAGAGCTAATGCATAATTGGAGGGGGAACGAGGAACTGTAGAAGAGACCGGAAAGGTTAATTTTAATGGACAAACCTTAATGGTGATTTCGGTGTGGGTTCTGTGCCATACAAAGAGTCACCCAGACCTGTGTACAGTAACTAGAACCCCGAGGGTGTTTTGAGTCAATCCCACAATGCACCAGTTTTGGGGAATTTCACCTCAAAGGTCATGTGATCCCTAAAAATCCTATTCTTAACTATATAAAACCCCGACTTGACTGCTCATTTTAGCCACAAAGCGTTTACTTAGTGAATTTTAGCATGATTATTATTAAGATATTTGTGGTTGTTAAATTTTTGGAACACTTTTTATCCTTGAGTACTAACCTGTGTTTTGTACAGTACAGGATAGGAAACATTGCTATGCATCATGGGATTGATTCAAAACACCTCTGACAGCACCAACCTGGTTAAAATTGTCTATGATAATTCGTATTTAGCTAAGATATTTCACAACAAAATGGCAAAATAAAAATGGCCAAAAATAACGTCCAATTGTCTTTATATTCCTAACTCAGTGCATTCTGACAGATTCATATCTGCCATAACAAATACAGATAAAACTGGCCACCTATTAGCTGTATTTCAAAAAGGGACTTCAATCAACTTTAACAGTTTTTATCCCCAGATAAGACTCAATATTCTAGGAAATACTCCAGTACATATTCCTGCCTTGTTTCTCTTTCCTTGATTCCCACCCCAGATAGGACTCCGCTTTTTTTAATCCGAGTACTGCAAACCTTGGATTAAGTTTATACTTGCTATATACTAATGCGTTTTTTAACTGGGCGGCATACTATAGGGGACATATCTTTTTTAGGTCAATGGTATTGAAGGTCTGCACCATTCAAGGGTGTCTCAAAACAACAAACACTTTAATTTGATCAAAACGTAACAGTTGCTCAGAATTTATCAAAGTTGGGCACGTGCGGGCGCCGTAATATCTGCATAAAATGGGTAGAGTCTACGGTAGCCTATGCATGATTAACCAACTGGGGAGGCCGCTTTACTCAGAGCAATCGGCATATAAACTCAGAACAATTCTGGCAGCGAGTATAGACTGAAGATCCCTTGTATGATCCCGCTTGATGACCTAAGTTACAAAGCGCAATGTCATACAGGAAAAGATATTCGTCCTCTCTCACACCTCATGGTCATGTGTTAAACAACATAGTGATAATATTTCTTTAACAGGAAGGCTGATTCTCATGACACTTGGGTGGTATCTTTTTTATTATTGAAGGTAACAGGGGATGTTTTGAGGGGACATAACTGTATTTATTCACCATGTGATTTTGTTTTTGTGGCCCCCAGCTATAGCTGCCATTTTCTTACTCCGTGGGTAAGCCTATACGGAGCTACAAAAACACCATGTCTACACGGCAGGGCGTCCAAGTACACACAGTTATTAGTATTACAGTGATGTGGCTACTTGGCTGTACCTACCCCAATGGCTATACCCTGTAATTGCCCATCTAGGCAGAAATAGAAGGGGGTGTTGTGTAAGACAGTAACGCCGAGTCGACCCCGCATCACCTAGTAGCTACGCCGCGGTTACCACGACGCCATTTGAGAGTGGATTCAAATGTCATGAATGAGGGCGCCATACACTTGGGCTGTGTTTAGCATTTTTTGAAGGTTTTTTTAGGAAACTCATTACGAAATTCAAATCTAGCATCATCAAAAACACCCTATTTACCCGCACATGAATAAAAAAATGCAATCTAGCCAAAAATATCTAAAAAAAACAAAATTGGCTATAAGTAGTACGCGCTCGCGCTGAAAGCCGTGTAACCACGTAGCTACTACACTACCCCACGACGGGGGAGACAGCCCCCCTCTATGTACACTCTCCGTCTATTCGGCAAAAATACACGGACTCCTGCCGGCGAGTGTACGTCTATTGGGTAGGTCATCGCA
>JAMKCH010043314.1:0-28766 GCA_023653785.1 Ophioderma brevispina
TGGTAATTTATGGTTAATGGTTTTGTTACATATGCTAAATTTATCGATTTTATATGTATTGGTGCGGTTTAATCGTATTATAGTTTGTTGTATTTAATCATATAGGTTAATATTATTATAATTTTGATGTGTTTTTGATGTATTTTATATGTGACCCCTGGGCCTCATGGAAGAACAGAGGATATCTTATAACATCCACTGAATGAGTAACCCAGCCAAAAGAAGAAATAAAACAAACACACAAAATCTACTGCAGGCAGCACACATCTATCCCCTTGTTACTTTTGGAAAGACACTCTTCTGTGTACTATCTACTGTAGACAGCACACATCTATCCCCTTGTTATTATGGTAAGACACACTCTTCGTTGGTGCTATATACTGTAGACAGACACATTATCCCTTGTTACTATTGGTAAGACAGCTCTTCATGGTGCTATGAACTGCTAGACAAGCCACATTTATTCCATTGTTCATATTGGTTAGACACCACGCTCTTTGATACTATCTAATGTCGACAACAAACATTTCTTCCGTGGCAGCAGATGGATGTTTACAGTTATCAATCGGAGGGGCATAAAGGGTGTCATCATCCGATGTCCTCTACTCCCAATACCAGTTTAACACCACTAAATCAATAGTCTTTGGAAAAACTGCCAATTTGGGATATATTTTTCATATTCAGAACTCTAAATCATCAAATGACCAAATTGTCAACATAATTGTGTTGACCATCATAGAACAAAGTTTTAAAAAAAATATAAAAAATAAGTAAATTAAATAAAATAAAAACATAGAGTGATGTTTGCTCTCCAACCTCAATATATTTGGAATGAGAGAAAAAAATGCTTGATAATTGCATTTTGTAAAATTTTCTTTTACGATTTCGTGATTACGTGATCCATCAAAGGCGGTATCAAATGCAGGATTTGTTGGCAGCCACCGCCTGAATATATTTAGCTTTAGTAGTGCGCCCTCTACTGCTATCCCTTCATTGTAATTGCTTACATCTTCTCAATTTATACCAACATTTCAATTGCAAGAAAGAGAAATTGGTCATGGTTCGAACAACTAATCTCAGCATCATCCCAATCCATGGAATATGCCAAATTATATAGACGAGATTTTGTTTGGTAATCAATAATATCATTGCCGAAAAGGCGCATACAAGTTTGATTACTTTCTCAATTTTGTAAATAGAGGACGCACGACTATGATATTGATTCCTAACTTGTATATGGTACCAGGGGGAAGCAGCCAAGAAATCGTAAATTTTGACTTCATTTGTTTGTTCTAAATGCAAAGAAGTGAATTCTACTCTTTTAGAATGACTACAGGGCCCACTAAAAGAGTGAAATTTCAAACATGTGAGGAGTAATTTGCCTCGTCAAAACTTGCTTTGATATTTTTTTAAAACAACATCACTTTGTAAATTATTCAGGAGAAAATGTGATGAAAAAAATGTCCTTAGACAGGATGGCAATTATATATTGCACAAATTAGAAACAGAGAACTGGTTTTTCGTCGATAAACAAACCAGTTTTTCAATCGAAAAATCAGGTTATTATGAAAAACCGGTTATCGACCGAGAAACCTGGGTTTTGCCCAATTAAAACTGGTTTTTCATGATATTTAATAATAACCTGGTTTTTTCAAACAAAAAACCAGGTTTTTCGAATCGATTGTAATATAGGGTTTTTTTAAATTGTGTCAATCGAGATTCGGAAAACTGGTTTTTCGATTGAAAATGAAAACCAGGTTATCAGTGAAAACAAAACCAAGTTTATCGGCGAAAAAAAACAGGTTTCTCGGTCGATAAACCTGTTTTCAAAAAAACTGTGACAATCGAATTCGAAAAAACTGTTTTTTTTTTCAATGAAAAACCAGGTTATCAAAAAAAAAAAAACTATGACAATCGCTTTGAAAAACCAAGTTTATCGAAAACATGACAATTGAATTCGTGAAAAACCAGGTATTTATAAAAAAAAACTGACAATCGAATTGAAAAACCTGGTTGTTCGATTGAAAAAACAAGGTTTCGCCCGGTTTATGTGTTCTATTGTGCAATATACTGGGCCATAGGAAGGTGTAAAAATTCAATCTTTTGGAGTGGGCCTTGTAGATTATACACAATCTATACGGACAGCCATTTAAGAACAAAAACCTCTTGGGGGATACTTCTGACTTGAGATACTGAAAAAGCTTAAAATGCTGAAAATGCGCGAGTTATATTAAGAAAAGTATGGAATTTCATGATTGACGTGGTAGACTAGTATGTTTCTCAAAACTAAGTGGTCTTGGACAAGTCAATTTGAGGAAATTTACTTCGCGCTCACCAATTGCCCCTAATAGCCGTAGCAAAACTATTAGAGCATCTAAACAAATTTCTTTTGGTCACCTTTGTGTGAAAATTGGTTATTTGGTGATTTTAGTTTGTGCTTTGGTGTGATATTGTTGTATTCTATGTGAGGAATTTTAAATGTCGGAAAGAAGAAACTGCTCAAAGTTAACATTTTTCAGAGATACGGTTATATAAGTAGTTAAATGGTGCATAACCTTGTTCACTCATAAAAGAGTGAAATTCGCTCTTGCATTTTGAGAGGAGATCGTGATGAAACGTTGGAAAATTTAAACAAAAATATTATTAAAGCAAAATCGAAATCTGTGCAGTCAAACATCCAAATTGTTTGGGCACTACCACCTCTGGCTCATACAGCAATGCCCTCTGACTATAACCCAGTTCGGAAATCGCGGGCCCGCAATCCATACCCAAAAAAGTGGCGTGCCGCCCCCCCCCGACAACCTGAATATATGGGCCACGTTGGTTTCCTATTGGCGATTATGGCATGGGTTTCTCGTGTCAAATAATATTAACATCAATATTGGTTTTCAATTGGTAATATGGCATTGGCCAAGATCAGGTCAAGGGATCTTTAGGCCAATACGTTCGCTTGCATTAAGCACTCCGCATTGGCGTCAAGCTGGCGAACCACGTTGGCTCAATATTGGTTTTCCATGGGCAGTATGCATTTGCAATATCATGTCGAGGGTTTTGGCCAACATTGTTTGTCATAGGCACTCTCAAGTGGCATCATGCTGGAGAGCGGCACGTTGGCTCCATATTGGTTTTCGTTGGACAGTATTGGAATGGCCATATATGTCGAGGGGTCATTAGGCCAATATTGGTTGTCATTGGCACACTTCAATTGCATCTGCTGGCGGGCGGCCACGTTGGCTCAATATTGTTTCCTGAATATTGGCGATTGGCAATATCATGTCGAGGGGATGTTAGGCCAATATGGGTTGCCGGTTGGCCCCTTCAATTGGCTTCATTGCTGAGAGAGCAAGTTGGCTCAATATTGGTTTTTTTTCCTATTGGCAATATTGACATTGAAACGGGAGTTTCAAATTTTAAAATGCTCCAATCATGTTGAAATGTATGCCATATTGTTCGTCAAGTCAGAAGGATTCCAAAAAGTATATTTGGTCAGCTATGACCAGTGCCAGATAACATGGAGATATGACAAATATAGGCCCAATCCAATATATACTCATATCGACAAGGATTGGTTGCAGTTATGACAGTTATCGAGTCAATATTATTTACTCATCGGCCCAAAATTGGACCAATATTGGGCCCGGGCAATGTTGGCACAGTATGGCCAATATTGGTAATACATATTGAATCCAATATTGGGAATATATCAATATTTTTGTAATATTTTATATAAATATATTTTCAACCTGCTTTATTTAAATAAATTAATTTAAATAATTTAGCTAGTCAAATAGTTTATTTTTTATTGAAATGATTAATAAGTATAATGTTTTATATTGTGGTTCTGATAAAAACAATCGTCCTTGAGAGAGTTTAGCGTATTTCTGTATGTTTTTATTGTTTTTGTAACCCTTGCTATTTTTAGGAAAACATATGAGCCTTACGCCAATATTGGGCCAACGGTTATCCCAATAATTGGCTCTAATGGCTGGTGGTCGATTGCCAATATGATGCGCCAATATAGACCATTAAAGGATGGCGATATGAAAGCCGAATCAACATTGCCAATGAAAACCAATAGGGCCAATATACGTTAGCCACGTGAGGCGATGCCAAGATTAACGATGGGGAACCATTGTGGGGCCAATATTATGAGTGGCATTTTGGTTTGGGAGTATAGGGAAACATTGCTTAAAAATGTAAAAAAGTAAATTTTCTATTTGAACGGGGTGTCAAAATTAGAAGTTGCTCAATTTGTGAAAATAAATAAAGTTGTTATCTAACTTAATGTGTCAAAATAGAAATGTTTGTACATCTGCCAAGTGTATATAGTTAAATGTTTGCGACCACACACACCTAGGTTCATAGGGCAACATAAATCCAATTGGCGTTTGGACCCTTATCTCCGTAGCCAACTTTACACGTAATCAAAACTAACTTTTGGGAGAGTCCTCTTACCTCAGGCAATAATTGGCAGTATTTTAAAAATAATCAGATTCACTTTTAATGTTGACCCTACAAATTAAGATTGACCTGTTTTTTTACATTTTAGTCATTTTTCCTATAACTCCAAAACTATTGCATAGGTGGTAACCGCCTATACATTTTTGGAATGCTTAGGTTAGATGGGAACATTGATGACATTTCAACATGATTAGGGCATTTTAAAAGTTTGGCCCCTTTGTAAACTTAAATGGCCCCTCTATTGAAAAAAGTGATCCACCCAATTTGAGAGTACTACCATCTAGCGTTGATGTAAGAACGTCCACACTAATTAACAAAGGTGTCAAACCTTTTCTGTGTGGGGGAGGGTGAACGATCATTAAAGTAAGGCCCCTTTGATATTCTGCTCCTGCTCTATTATATTGTCTTCTAATATTATGTGTTTAAATTAAGTGACCTGGTCATACCGTAGTAATACAACGCTGACCCAACATTGGACAATGTGGAAGTATGGGAGTTTTTTTGGTTCTGACCTTCCTCATTTTTTTCCAGCAAAAATGTTATGTTTTGACAATTCATAATTTTTCTGAAGGGATTATGCACTCTTTTCACACTAATATAAGTGTATGAGGCGTTTGGTTGATCATTTTAAGGATAGTTTCATTAGGGAAGCAATGTAAGCAAGTTTATTTTAATTGAATTAACCCTCGTCTGCTTCGGTGCGCTGACATGCCAAAAGCTTTCATTAAAGCATCCAGGTATTCATTTTCTCATCCTTTACGGTCATTTTAGCGGCATACCCTACCCGTCTCCGGGTTTAGGGTATGCCGTCAAATTTCAAATTCGAAAGGGGCGGGGGTGCCACCCAAGAAAGGGCATATTTTTGAAAATATTATGCACAGTGTGGCTCTAAAACTCTATGTAAACTAGTCAATTGCCAACATTTAGAGCTGAACACGGCATGAATATCCGATATTCCTACCGTTTTTAGCGCAAATTTGGATTTTCGCCTATTTTCTGTGAAAAATGCCAAGTGTGTCGACTCGCGGACTTTATTACATCATTGTGACGCCATACTAGGCATGTTGGTACTTATTTTGGTATCAAAGGAAAGAAGAAGACCATAGCTATCCACTGGTATCAAAATCATAAGCATCGAGTGCTTTATATGAATTCCCGGTGGTAACCCCCCTCTTGGTAAAACGTGTTACAAAAAAGGCTGGGTAAGAAGAGAGTAAAATTAGGTTTCAAAAGTAAGTAAAACGAATGAAAAAGAATAAAAAACAACGACATAGTGAAATTTATTGGCAATATTATGTGCTTCTAACATAAACAAAACGGATTCTTCTAAATCGTGTTAATTATGTACAAATTATGTAAATAAATGATTGTTGCACCTACTTAATAAATTCAAGGCAACCGTTTTGAACAGATTTTTAAAAAGTAAATCCTACAAATTATTTTTGTGATTGTGGTGCAGTCATTCAATCCATTCATAAACGTCAGCATAAAGTATTTTTAAAACATCAGCTGAGATGCATAATTGGACCCATTTTGATCAAATGTATTATTAATTATCTCGAAGTAATCGAGATAAATGCACTTAACCTGCTGCATAGCGAGCGTTCGCAGGTCGATATCGCATCGCGAATACCCCTCGTGGAAACATAATAATATCCCTCCTCGTATTTATCTTACAATTGATATAAAGCATCTTCAATCCAAGAGCTCTTCAATCATATCGTGAATGAATATGATTCAACGGAAAAGCTTTTTTCTTAAATACTAACTTAAAACAAAATGCGCATTTGAAGACAAGCTGTTTTTTTTTTCAGAGGATCCAATTGGATTGAAATAAAACTTTTAATGTAAACTAAACCGAAAGCCTCCCCGATGAACATTAACCACCTCTGTATTTTATCAGCGTAAGTTATATTTTTAAAATAACTTATCTATAAGCAGTGTCCGTTACTAGGCAGAGGGTGCCCCAGTTTTGGGAAGTTTCACCTCAATAGGGTCATGTGATCCCATAAAAATCATATTCTTAATACATGAAAACCCTGACTTTAACGCCCATTTTAGCCCACAAAGCATTAGTACTTAGGGATTTTTTAGTATGATTATGGAATGTATTGTGGTTCTTAAACTGTTGGAATACCTTTTATCCCTAAGTACTGACATGTGTTTAGTACAGTACAGTATAGGCACATTAATATGCATCATGGGATTGATTCAAAACACCCTCTGGGTACTAGGTGTGTAGTCAGATTTTTTTTCTGGGATATGTCAAAAGTCACCTTTTTCCCAAATGTGGACTTCAGGGGAAAAATTCTCTTGCACAACCACTCAATTAATCATTGTTCCACATTCGATTCTCTAACTGTAACTGTTTGCAGATTAGTTGTTAATGAAACGAACGTAATATTTGATGGAAAACAAAATACACTCTTTTATAATTGATAATGACGCTAAAGGTTACTATCCCTTCCATAAGAATATCGAAAATGAATTGATAGAGTTAGTTATTCATAGGAATAGTAGTAACCATATGTCGCAGATCAACTCTAAGCGGCAAAAAACATAAATTATACGATTTTCTTCCTGACTGATGTTATTTATATAATAATTTAAACGACTTTAATAGATGAAGTATCTTCTTGTGTGTAT
This sequence comes from Ophioderma brevispina, assembly GCA_023653785.1. Lineage (NCBI taxonomy): Eukaryota > Metazoa > Echinodermata > Ophiuroidea > Amphilepidida > Ophiodermatidae > Ophioderma > Ophioderma brevispina. Next base: position 7,108 of record JAMKCH010043314.1, read on the forward strand.
AAAATCCCAAAAGGCACTGTTAAAGTATGACTCGTTTTACGGTAGCGGCAGTGGACGAATGCATTCGGAATAGCTACTTTCATATCTATTACATATCACATAAGAAAGGCTATTGCAAGCAGTGGCGTAAATTTCTTTTTTGACAGGGGGGCTGATGAAAATTCATGAATGAAACAGGGTTTACTGACAAGATCCGTTAATAGCAAATTTGCCACAGAACCTAAAATCGTACCATGTAATTCTAATTAGAAAAAATCCCTGATTTAAAGTGCATTTAAATGCAGTTAAGGGACGTTAGCGATATACCCATCCCCAGGATTTAACGCCTATGATTGCAATCATTCTTGCTTCGATGTAGGAATAGATTATATCAAATACTAACATTGTTAACATTAAAAGGTCATTGTAATACCGCGAGGGATTTGACCGATTTTTGAAGAAAACATGGCAGGACACACGGAGTAAAGAAGAATGGATAAACAAACGAATGTTAATTTATGATGAGAGTGAGTAACACAGACTGCCTAGCGAGGATCAAACAACAGGAAAACCGTCATACCAGATTCTATTACCTCAAACAACAGGAAAGAGGTCATACCAGATTCCACTACCTCAAACAGCAAGAAAACTGTCATGCCTGATTTTATTATCTCAAAGAACAGGAAAACCGTCATACCAGATTCCATTACCTCAAACCACAGGAAACTGTCATACCAGATTCCATTACCTCAAACAACAGGAAATCGTCATACCAGATTCCATTACCTCACACAACAGGAAACCGTAATAAATATTTCAATACCGCAAACATCATAAACCGTCATAGCAGATTCCATTGCCTCATACAACAGGAAATCGCCATACCAGATTCCATTACTTCAAACATTAGGAAATCGCCATACTAGAATCCATTACCTCAAACATTAGGAAATCGCCATACCAGATTCCATTACCTCAAACAGTAGGAAACCGTCATACCATATCCCATTACCACAAACATCACGAAAACCGCCATACCAGATTCCATTACCTCAAACATCACGAAAACCGCCATACCAGATTCCATTACCTCAAACAACAGGAAAACCGTCATACCAGATTCCATTACCTCAAACAACATTAAAACCGTCATACCAGATTCCATTACCTCAAACAACATTAAAACCGTCATACCAGATTCCATTACCTCAAACATCAGGAAATCCTTTGCGGTCATTTTAGCGGCATACCCTATGGGGCACCCAAGAAAGGGCACATTTTTGAAAATATTATGCACAGTGTGGCTCTAAAACTCCATGTAAACTAGTCAATTGCCAACATTTAGAGCTGAACATGGCATGAATATCCGATATTCCTACCGTTTTTAGCGCAAATTTGGATTTTCGCCTATTTTCTGTGAAAAATGCCAATTGTGTCGATTCGCAGACTTTATTACGTCATTGTGACGCCATACTAGTTATGTTGGTACTTATTTTGGTATCAATGGAAAGAAGAAGACCATAGCTATCCACTGGTATTAAAATCATAAGCATCGAGTGTTTTATATGAATTCCCGGTGGTAACCACCCCTCTTGGTATAACGTGTTAAAAAAGGCTTGGTAAGAAGAGAGTTAAATTAGGTTTCAAAATAAGTAAAGCGAATGAAAAAGAATCAAGTAAAAACAACGACATAGTGGAATTTATTATGTGCTTCTAACATAAACAAAACGGATTCTTCTAAATCGTGTTAATTATGTACAAATTATGTAAATAAATGATTGTTGCACCTACTTAATAAAATCAAGGCAACTGTTTTGAACAGATTTTTAAAAAGTAAATCCTACAAATTATTTTTGTGAGTGTCGTACAGTCATTCAACTCATTCGTAAACGTCAGCATAAAGTATTTTTAAAACATCAACTAAGATGCATAATTGGACCCATTCTGATCAAATGTATTATTAATTATCTTGAAGTAATCGAGATAAATGCACTTAACCTGCTGCATAGCGAGCGTTCGCAGGTCGATATCGCATCGCGAATACCCCTCGGGGAAACATAATGATATCCCTCCTCGTATTTGTCTTACAATTGATATAAAGCATTCTTCAATCCAAGAGCTCTTCAATCCTATCGTTAATGAATATGATTCAACGGAAAAGCTTTTCCTTAAATACTAACTTTAAACAAAATGCGCATTTTTTGAAGACAAACTTTTTTTCCGAGGATTCAATGGATTGAAATTAAACTTTAATGTAAATTAACCGAAAGCTCCCCGATGAACATTAACCACCTTCTGTATTTTATCAGCGTAAGTTATATTTAAAAAACTTATCTATATGCAGTTGTCCGGTTACTAGGTATGTAGTCATTTTTTTTATGGGATACGTCAAAAGTCACATTTTTCCCAAATGTGGACTTCAGGGGAACATATTATCTTACAGAGCAATCAATTAATCAGGTTTCAATTCGATTCTTAACTGTACTGTTTGGAGCTTAGTTGAAAGAACGGAATATGGATGGAAAACAAAATAACTCTTTTAATTGTATTTGAGCTAGAGTTTACTCTCCCTCCTAGAGGATATCGAAAATGAATTTACAGAGTTAGCATTATGCTATAAATAGTAAACCATAGTTCGCGATCAATGTAATCGGGACCAAACAAATATATCGACTTTTCTCCCGGCTGATGTTAATTTAATAATTTTTAAACGACTTGAATAGATGAAGGATCCTTCTTGTGTTGTATAGGAATCCCGAAGGCACTGTTAAAAGGATTGACTCGTTTTACGGTAGCGGCAGTGGACGAATGCATTCGGAATAACTACTTCATATCCATGACCTATCATCAAAACGCTATTGACAACGCAGTGCGTTCGGTAAAATTTCTTTTTGACATGGGGGATGGGGTGGGGTGGTTGATGAAAAATTAATTTTTGGAAATGGAACAGGTTTGCTGTCAAGATCGTTACTTCGTACATTATGGCGCGGCGCGATGCTAAACAATTTGCCAAAGAACTAAAAATATCATTATAATTCTAATTAGAAACAAAAAGATGAGGTTATTTTGGGTCTAAAACACATGCACGGGCAGGCAATTGTTTGGGGGGGGGGGGGTTGGATGTATTGACCGTCACCTATATCAAAATATTGGGGGGCATATATCCTAAACGTTACCTATGAGGGAAAATCCGAAGATCACTCAAAAAAGTTGAGTGGTTTTAGCTTTATTTTTTTGTAGATCTAGGAGCAATTACCCAACCCAAGACAGGGGTCCGTTCAGTCAAGTGTATTTTTCAAAAGTGCATATTAGGTGAAACGAAGAGTTCAGTATTAGGTGTACCTAAAAAAAAAAAAAATAAGCCCACCGATTTTGTCCTGGTGTAAACCTTTCCATCCAAAATATCCCCTGTGAAGGATGAAGTTGAGAAAGTTTCTTTAGTACAAAGAAGAATTTCTAATTTCGTATAGGAGCAAAACAAGGCAATAAAAATCAATTTTTCTCTCTTTTTAAGACATTTCTGTAGCCCCCCCAATAAATGGTAGGGAATCTCTTGAGTGTCTAATCTATAGGAAATACTATTTGACACAATATTGGTGTCACGAAATCTCTCGTAGCCGTTTAAATGCAGTAAGGGACGTTAGGTATATTCATCCCCCGATTTAACGCCTAGATGCAAGTATTCCTGCTTGCTATAGGAATAGATGATTTCAAACTAACATTATTAACTTTAAGAAATCGTGGTTTAATACGCGAGCGGATTTTGTTTGAATTTTGAAGAAACAAGGCAGGACACACGGAGTAAAGAAGCATGGATAAACAAAACGAACATTAATTTAGGTGAGAGTGGCTATCCCAGACTGCTAACAACAACAGGAAAACAGTCATACCGGAATCCATTACCTCAAACATCAGGAAAACCGTCATACAGATTCCATTACCTCAAACAACAGGAAAACTGTTATACCAGATTCCATTACCTCAAACAACAGGAACCACGCCATACCAGATTCCATACCTCATACAACAGGAAAACCGTCATACCAGATTCCATTAACTCAAAACAACAGGAAAGCGTCATACAGAGTCCATACTCAAACAGCAGGAAATCGTTTATACCGATTCCATTACCTCAAGCAACAGGAAAACCGTCATTCCAGTCCATTAACCTCAAACAAAAACAAAACAACGGAATACCGTCATAAACAGATTCCATTAACTCAAGCATTGATGAAAACTGCATACCAGCGTCCATTACCTCAAACATCAGGAAATCGTTATACAGATTCCATACTTCATACAACAGGAAATCGTCATAGCAGATTCCATTACCTCAAACAACATTAAAACCGTCATACCAGATTCTATTACCTCAAAAACAAACAGGAAAGCGTCATTTACCAGGAGTCCATTACCTCAAAAACAAACAGGAAACCGTAATACCAGATTCACTTACCTGAAAACAACAGGAAAACCGTCAGACCAGATTCCATTACCTGAAACAAAGGACGGCATCATACCAGATTCCATCACCGTTTAGACTTTTGGACAAGTGCCAAATGTCATTTGACTTTTGGGCAAGTGCCAAATGTCCTTGGAATTAACCATTTGTTGAAATAGGTAACAAGTAGTTACAATGTTATTGGAAATCATTGGTTTATACTTAAACTGTACAACAGAACTGGCCTTGGTTCGCTATCATTTAAATTTAACCCAACCAACCCTAACCTACCCCTACCGGTCCTATCATTAACCCCTAAACTCTAACCCCTAAACTAAAAACCCGAACCTTTATTGACTCTAAGGAACCTTTTTTTATTTTGCTAGCGAATCTTTTTTGATTTGAAAAACGAACCGTCGTAAAACTTAACGACCATTGAATATCGCACGACGTCGACTCGAAGCAAGATACATATCACTAACGTACTGTCTTTCAAGTTACCTTATTCCACGTTTGCCATAAGCTTTCTTATGAATGTGTGTGCACTGAGATATAATTATGCGTTTAATAATTAAAAGGGATTAAATAAATTATTCGTTGATAATTAAAAGGGGATCAATGTGCATTGATAATAATGGAGGAGATTGAAGTCACCTTGAGCAGGGGACTACATATTAGGTATTTAATAGTGATAAGAGTTCAACGGCATCTGGGGTTAATATAAAATTGTGAAAAATACTAAAATTGCTGCATTGTTGAAAACACGGCTAATTAATGTTACTATTGGCACATGCAAAGGTACCATATCGGACAGGTCTATACCGAACCGATGGGAATGATCGTTGTAGCAAATTGATTAGCATTCACTGGGGACAATATGTCATCCACCAAGGACACAGTTCAGGTTGGTTGTACCTATAATGATTGATATGAATGACCATTGTGTGATCTGGGTTTATCATGTATAATACCAAAAAACCAAGGGGTACTTTTTAAATACATTGGTGAATGAAAGCTTACTGAACTGTGCCAAGGGAATTGAGATTTTACTAGCTCATAGGATTCTTTGTACCACACAAGATGTAGTATATAGAGGCAAAAATTACGGACAGACGGGGGAAACAGGATATGGTCCAGCGAGTTTTTCTTCATCTACAACTAACAACGGTTGTGCATCACATGAAAGAAAAACGACCAGGGCTTCCTTTCAGCCAGCCGCAGGTCACTCACGAACGATTTTGACCCCAAAATTGTTTTTCCCGATGACGTCACCATTTTATTACAAATGCAATCGGCAATTCCGTATCGCATTCGGGGTGTTCGCGGTTTACTGATGGGGTACTTGTTATATTGGCTCATTTTCTGATTAAAATTTTAAAATATTATTTTCTCAATTTTATTTGACAAAAGATTTCTCACAGGACAAGTATTTGTTTACTATACAAGAGAGAAAGGGGACTTACCTAGTTGTTTTGCTCTAAGTTGACACCTGTTTAGATTGAACAATAGGGGAAGTGGGGGATCCCCTAGAATGCTACAAATTAGTAACTGACTCAGCTTGTTTATGCTTAAAAAAAGATCAAAACAGGCAAGATCTGGGAATGCCCCACAAAAGTTTATATGACTATTATGATCATTCTTATGACGATGAGATGTAACCTTGTCAGCACCCTGAGTCCGTTCAATGCTTTATCCGCAGCCTTTAATATTGTACTGTGTGCCTTCGTGCAATAGGTCATAGGACCGTTGTTGAGTGATGGACTTGACACCGGGACTCTTTGGCCATTTTTTGTCTCCTGTTTTTTTTCCCTCTGTCTGTCTGGAATGTCGATTTTGCGTCATGTATCCTGGGTCACTTGCTCTGTGTTTGAAGTCTTAGTTTTTTTCCTAGACTAAGAGTTATTCTGCTAGCCTATCACCCCCCCCCCCACGTCTCGCCCGTCAGCAGTTCCAATCAGCTATACAGTATGGATACCTAGTTTTATCTACAATAATGGTAGATTTTATGCTTCACACACAGTGCCAGGATTTACTTATATGTTCAAATTCCCATGGGAGCAGAGTGCTGTTAATTATTCTACTGTCGTTTTGAAGCCGGAAAGTGCTGGGAATCAAAATAGGATTCCAAATGTGGACAGATAGAAATCTTTGCGATTATATACTTGGGATGTGGATTTATTATCGTCGAAGGACTTCTTTAACCTTTGTCGTCTTGAACTGCTGGACAGATTACCTTCAGGACTGAGCAGAAGATTCCTTGGAATATAATACTGAGGAGTTTTGTCAGGAATTGGCGCTTGTCATTTTGGAGTCTTCGCTGAGGGACATATCATCGTTGAACTGCAACGCTTTCCAAAACAGGACACTAGTTTAAAACATAAGTCATCTTAACTAATGTGTATATGTAATTGTGTTTGGACATACAAATTATTGAACCAAATCAAGTAAGATCATTTAAAACTGTTATTATATATATTTAGATCATTTGGTGCACAGGCTAAGTATTTGTGTGTTGAATTTGAAAGGTATTTCTGACCTTAGACGTCTACGAGGGGGACGTCCAGAACAGGAATTGGGGCTAGTCGGGATTGAATTGATTGAGATAAATTTGAGCTTCTTTGTTCAGAATTTACACAGTAAAAGTGTGAAAAATATTTCTTTGTAAACATTGGGCACATTGTGCATACAAAAAATTTTGTGTGTATTACATGTATCAATTGTAGTTGGTTCATTTAGATATTGTGTTGTAGAGTAACATCACAATGAGTTTGATCCAGAAGTGTGTCATATAGGGCAAAAAACTTGGGAGAAGGTTGATGAGTTGAGAAAGCTTGAGTAATTGAAACTAGCGAAGGCATTTAGAACTTGAGGCAAAACATGCAGGAGAAAAAACCAGATCATCAAAATAGTTTGATTGTTGAACCAATTTGGTCCAGGAAGCAAATTGTTTGGGATAGTTCATTTTTTGGAAAGGATAGAAGAAATTCAGGAACAAGGCAAAAGTGCTGCAATTCAAGTTTAAAAAGAACTTGAAATTCAAAGGAATGGAAATCGAATTGAAAAAGATGGAAATGGACAACAAAAAAAGAAAGGAAAAAAAAAGGCAAATTCAAGGAACCAATATAAGAATAAGAATTTGATTAATGTATTATCTATGTATTGTCTAAAATGATAATTGATGATCAATTAAATTCGAGATGGGAATTTACAACAGCAAATGGAGATGAAAAGACAAATAGCTTGACGTCCAGAGTAGAGTTAGAAAAATTGAAAACAACAGGCTACTCATAGACTCTTTCAGAAATCTGGGTTTTGATGCGGCGAAAAATATTCGCATGGTTCAAAAAAAGTCAGGAACAAGAAGTAGACCAAATACTTCTTACATTACAGGTTTTTTTTGTGAAAATTGCCAATAGCTAAAAATGGCCCAAGGAGGTCTTGACGACCTGTTGCTAAGTGCATGTTCATTGGTTAAAGCCCGAGAAATATAGATATTCGGCTATGTCATTAGACAGAAGTAATGATTATGACGAGGTAAGCAGGCAGTGCTCAAAGCTAATGAATGGTGCAGAGGCATATAGGACAAAAAATCAGGTCTGGTCAGAAAAAGGATGATGACCAGACCCATGTTGAATTTGCCCGGGTGTAAGCGAAACAATGTTTGATCGCTGGCTCTCTCAAAAGAAGTCGGGCAAAATTTGGTTTTCAACTTAGGGAGTTGTTGATGTTTAGTGAAGAGTTCAAACAGGTGTTCTCATCCAGATATCAAAACACATCTGATTGAAAACAACAAACTTGACGCAGTTTGCGTGAACGCAGCCGTAAAGGCCCGACCGAACGATTCTGCATGACCACAAAATTTAAGTCATACTAGTAGGCCCTAGCCCAGGGAATTTACTAGGTACAACAAATAAACAATAAGTCGGGTTCTAACAAAGCGTCTCATGGTCGCTCGGAGGGGAAATCCCAGGCAGGTTCACATGAAAAGGGGAGTAAAGATAGTAATGGTGCTAATCAGAAAACATGGGATGGGACCCAATCACATTTACATGCATACAATTCACTGTAAGAAGCCAGGAAATCAGGGTCACGGTGTTTGGGAGTCATGGCTATCCCACCCAAAAAGGAGGAGCCAAAAGTGAGTCAAAACCAATAGGTGTGCAGTTACTTTGAGGGCAGGGAAAGTTCATTTCTGTCTGTTCAGAAACAAGAAATCCCAACAAGGGAAATTGACACAGAAAAAAGGGATGACTTTAAGCCTTTTGTGTTTGGAGGGATTTGTGTCACTTCAGGTGATAGTTTAGACCAAAAACCCATTAGAATCATGCGGGCACGTGCTGCGCCGCAAGTCCATGATATTGGAAGATGCACTTCCATTTGATATTGAGAGTCCCAGGACCTAGTGCATTTGATTAGGGATATGTTGATTGTATTAGTGTCCTCTTCACCAAAATGAATTTGCAATGAAATCAGACTTGGTTTCTGGACCTGTCACAATTGGTGTAGGACAAAACTCCAGAAAAAGGGTGGTATTCCATGTCTCGTTAGGGAAGGCATGATTTGGGCGGGGTGGGAAAGTACTCCCAGATCCCACTATAGTTTCCAGCGTGCCCTGTACAGTGGATAAATTTGATGAGGAAATAGACATTTTCCCAGCATGTGCAGAAACTAGGTCAATGACCAGAAAAGCCTCACAGGAAAACAGTGGCAGGTGATGATGAGTCAAAAATACTCCACACATATAGAGAGCGTTGAGGATGACTTGTCCCAATTTAGAGGATATTTTATCTCAAAATTAGAGAATTTGGAGGTCATTCCCTTTCAGGGGAGAGACTAAATTCCCTGTTATGAAAAATCCAGCCCCCTGAGCACAACAAAGTGACAAGCTGTAAACAATGAAAAATCCAGCGCGAGCATGATGAGTTAGGGACTGTAAAGGAGACCCCTTTATTTAAGCCATGACAAGATGGGACAAGAGCAGGCGCAGTGGACACAGTACTTAGGAAGTTAGGTGAGCGGGCATTGTCGCAACAGGCAAGGCCGAGCAAAATCAGGTATGTTTCTAAACAAAATGGTTGTCCTCATGAGAAATGGCGGACACCCCCCTGTGCATTGTAGATGAGGAAGGAAGTGTGTATTCAAATTGTAGTGCCAAAGGTTATTATACAATAGGGAAGTGATAGCATAGCCCATGATAGTCCCATGCAGACACTTAGGTGTGAGAAAACACACACGACAGAATTAAGGAGTCATTTTGGTGGCTACACTACAGAAAAGGTGTGTCTGAGTATTGTAAGATTGTCCAATGTCAAATGGGGGCAAGCCCAATCAGAAATTCCTACTGCTCCCTTGGCAACCAATACCAGCATTTGAGAGCATTTAGTAGGGTGTTAATAGATTGCGTAGGACACTTCCAAGCCAAGTCAGGAATCAATACTTTACTGACCATCATGTGTGCGTCCACACGATTCCCTGAGGCTTATCCTTGAGAAAGATTAGGGAACAGAGTATAGTGAAAGCTCTACAAAGTTTTTCACCCTTAGTAGGCCTTCCCCAAAAGTCATCAGTCTGATCCAGGATCAAAATTTCATGTAAGGTTATTCCAACAAAGTTAGGACCAGTTGGGAATTTCCCAGTTACAGTTCTTCAGCTTACCACCCAGACTCCCAAGGGGGGCCCTTAGAACCTAGAAAGGTACCACCAAACATTGAAAACAATGATAAGACACTATTGTTTGAATTTGAGAGGGATGGGGATGAGGGAGTTCATTCCTGTTATTTGCTACCATGTACAAGAGTCATTAGGATTTAGTCCATTTGGTTCATTTGTCTTGGTCACCAAGTTAGGGGAAACCATTGAAACTACTGAAAGAAAAGTGGTTGTGTGAAATCCTGATGTGAATTTGTTAGACTATGTGCTCAATTCAGACAAGGATCCAAAAGAGCCCTGAAATGCCAAACAAAATCTCAAACAGAGTCAGGCCAAAAATTGAAAACATGTTATGACAAAGATGCCGGGAACAGAGTATTCAAGCCAGGTGATAGCGTTTTTGGCACTTTTTCCAATACAAGGGCATCCTTTGCAAGCCAAGTATTCTGGACATAGGAGATTGCGAACAAAGTGGGAGACCTTACTATGTGATCAAACACAGGTGAAGTAAAATCGAAAATATGTCACATAAATATGCTCAAAGAGTATAATGAAAGAGATGATGACATAAAGCCTTGCATGGGTAATGTCATCTAGAGTTAGTGATGAGTGTACAAACGGTGACAAACGAGTTAGAAATTGAAAAAAACAGCACTGTAAACACCGAAAATGCGTATGGTTGTTCAAATTACAAAAATTCTGACATACTGCCAATTTAGACAAGAAACTTGGTCATCTCCCAGAAAGTCAAAAAGGTGGGGTTGGGAATTGAAAGAGTTAATTCATGAGGGGGAGAACATATTCCTGATTTACCAAGTGAGACACATGTCATACCATGAAATGGGACTTTGGCGTTTTCAGAGCCAACACATTGCAGCATCATCAGGAACTAGGTAGCAGTGAGTTTGGAATTCAGATCATGTTCAAATCCCACTGTGATGCATATTGGGGAACAGTGTACCCAAACATACTTATTTATGAATTGTATTTGAATTTTTGGGGATGATTAATTAGAACTCCACCTGACAGAATTTCACCTGCTGGAGTTAACTTACAAGAATACAATCTGGAATAAGGACATATCAAAGGGAAAAGAAATGTCTTGGCAGATGCCGTGTCCAGAGCGCTAAATCTTGTTCAGAAATTTAGTATTACAAATTTACAACTGGGAATAGACGGACTGAAGGCAGCAATGCAAGCACATTATAATAAACAGTGTAAAATGTTGCACTTGTAAACTGATTGTAAAAATTAACCACAAAATGGTTAAAGGTATTAAAGCCAGATGTTGGAAAAATTTGCATGTCATTCAAATTTCTTTTTAAGGCGGGAGGATGTATATGGCCTCATTTTTCTGTTAAACTTTTAAAAATATTATTTTTCTCAATTTTAGTTGGAGAAAAGATTCTCACAGGACAAGTATTGTGTTTACTATAAAAGAGACGAAAGAGAAAGGAGGAAGGGGGGACTACCCTAGTTGTTTTTGCAATGTGCACCGTTTTAGATTGCACCAATAGGGGAAGTGGGGGATTCCCCTAGAATGCTAAAATTAGTACGGACTCAGTTGTTTATGCTTTAAAAAGATCAAAACTTGCAAGATCTGGGAATTTCCCCCACAAAGTTATATATGAAGTGATGGTAATTAGGATTGTGAAATTGATTTGATGTGCAAGGTCATGTTTTATGTATTATTTATTTAGAATGAGTTTGTTAATGTCTATTTTTAGACTGGGATTTGTGAAGTCAGTATATATAAGAGATGTGAGCTAAGTCTCGCCCACGACCGTCAGCAGTTGCAATCAGCTTATACAGTATGGATAGCTAGTTTTATCTACAATAATGGTAGATTTTATGCTTCAACACAGGCCAGGATTTATTTTCATTCCATGTGAGCAGAGTGCTTTAATAATTCTACGGTTATTTGAGCGAAGTGCTGGGGAATCAACATAGGATTCCAAATTGTGGGACAGATAGAACATCGTGTTTGGTGAGGATCTTGGACTGTGGATTTATTATCGTCGAAGGAATTAACTTTTCTCGTCTTGAACTGCTGGAACAAGATTACCTTCAGGACTGAGAAGATTCCATTGAATATTAATACCTGAGGAGTTTTGTATGAACTTGTGCGATGTCATTGGAGGGCGTCGTCGATGAGAGGACAGATAATCGTTGAACTGCAAAAGCTTTCAACACAGGACACTAGTAAACATAAGTAATCTTAACTAATTGTGATTGTAATTTTGTTGGGACATACCAAATTCTTGACCAAATCAAAAAGTAAAGATATTTTAAAACTGTTATCATGATATTAAATTAGACATTTGTGCACAGGCTCATTTATTTGTGTTTTGAAAGGTTATTATACCTTAGACGTCTTACCGGAGTCATCATACAGTACCCAACATGCCAGCAGAAGAAGGGTCCCAAACATGGCGATTTAAGTATTGAAAATTTTCTAAGCTTCATTAAGATACCAAACTTTGCCAGGTTGGTTTTGACTTTCTGTTGCCTTTTTCTGCGTTTAATGTCGAATGCTACTACTGTTAAGCGTTAAAAGGTGCACGAGAGATTTCAAGTCATCCATATTTTCTTGATATTGTAGTGATGTCATATAGAATAGACCTTCAATAGAAATCCTACTTTTTATTGGGTTGCAGAAGAAGAAATAACTTCAATGAAAACAACAAGGCATTGTAGATGATAATATTTCAATGAAAACAGGCTGAATTTCGTATTGCTCCTATAGAAAATAGAAATCACAATTTTTGACAAAGAACACGGTTCTCAGCTAATCCTTACAGATGGGGGATGAGTTTTTTATTATAAACGTTTACACCAGTGCCAAAATCAGAATTTCCACTTTTGTCGGGACACCCCTGTGTTTTTAAACTCTCGTTGCACCTTTAATATGAGACCAATATTGAAACTGTTGTCTTCGTTTTATCCATGAAAAATAACCGCGTTTTGGAATGGACGGTCACGTGCGATAGTGTACGTTCCAATGGTACCAAAATTTGTTGATGTGGGGGGTGATATTTGCAAGGAAATGGCATTTTCATTGACAAAAAAAATACCGCTCCGCAGCCATTTTAATGTGAGTTACCGCGGCACCAAATAGCTACGATGAGGAAGTAGTAAATGCGTGCGAACTAAATCGACTTGTACTAGTACGTGACATTCATTTATAGAGCAGGAGCAGAATATAAAAGGGTCCTTATTTAGGGAGTTCGGTCTTGCCAGGGACCTAAATCTAAGGTTTGACACCTTTAGTAGTTTAGTATGGACCCTCTACATCAAGCCAGTAGTTTAGTGGTGTCAAATTGTGGTGTTCATTTTTAATAAGGGGCCAAAAAAATTTAATTTACACAGGGGTCAACTTTTAAATTCTCCACTCATGTTGAAATTTATGCCCATATTGTCCGTCTAGTCACAAGGATTCCAAACAATATATGTATGTTTGTACCATCTATTAGACATGGATTTGAGTTATTGGGAAAAATGGCTATAAAAAACGGTTATAAACGTTCTCTGGTTTTTCATGTGTGTGGGGTTCACGCTGTGCGCTGTGCATACCGTGCCAAAACAAAGCGAAGCACGAGTGAGTGACCTGCCGGATTGGGGGCTCTGCTTTCAATACGTTTTGTGTATCTCATTGCTTGTTTTAATACGAGAGTAACGCCGAGTTTGTGCCATTTTCGGTTGAATGAGAAAGAGTGAAAAAGAATTATTTTACAACATTGAGTTTTGTATTTGTATTGAACAGATTTGAAATAAAAAATTTCAAAGGGATTAACTTCATCAAAAAAAAAACAGTTACGTAATGGTGGAATAATCTTCAGTATAGGTTTTGGCTTTAAGATAAAGTGTGTAACATTCGACATACTTTTGTTTGTTAGAAGAGAATTATGACCGTACAGCATCCTTCATTTATTTGGAGAGAGTTTTTACGGCTTGAAGGATAGGAATACAAAGGTCACAAACACTTGACGATTTGCTTCCCAAATTTAAATATTTATTGACTTCACCAATTAGTTAATGCACAAAGATAGTGAATATTTTTTTAAAAAGATCTTATTTGGATTTTGGCGTGTTTATTTTTGGTTGCAATTATTTTTTCTTCTGGCATGACTTTAAAGGTCCATGGAAACTGATGATAAACCTACTCCAAAATCTTTGTGTGGGACATTCCATTGCAATAAACTGGGCCAGAAAAAGAATACACTACCAGTGACATCATTTTGTGAAACTATTGATTATAAGTCAGTGTCATGATAGATTCACACCAGTCACCTGGAATTTTCTATTACTCTCTGAAAAATCAATGGCACCCCAAATGATGTCATCACCAACCCAAATATTGAATGCTTTCTCGTCCCTCCTTGTAGACTTGACACAAATCAAATCAAAGCATCCTTAAAAAGGTCAATTTCACTTGTACAGGGGTTAAATTTTAAAGTTGCTCCGATTGGGATACAAATGATGCAAATTATTGGTGGAGCTCATAGGATTAAAATTAAGGAATATTGAGGTCCTTCAAATGCTTAGTTACTAAAGTAGGGGAAAACAAGGTCAAGCCCAATGATTGCAACGGACTTTGATCTTCTGTACCCACTACATCGGAAACTAAGCATTTAAGAAGGTTACACAATTGCTATTGCAATATTTGGAAATCAGGTGTGTATATAGACCTGTTTCGAGTCGAGATATTGATCTGACCGGTTGCCAGGTTGACATAACTCACCAAAATAGCAATTATTGTTTGAAATACTGCCTGCATGCTTTTCAAAAGGCATTCCAAACACGCAATGAATGATGTCACTAGCCCTGGGCTGACAGGCAAGGCCAGGCAGGCAAGTCAACCTTAAAAAAAAAAAAAATGTGATGAAACATACATTAGTTACTCCTACTACAACCCCTGGATGTCAGACGTTCTGATTGGTTCAACACACCATCTACTACGTCCCTCTTTAAAAGCGAATAACCCAAGAAAATGTGTGTTGCGTTGCTAGGGACGTAAGTTATCGCATCCGAGTGGTCGCCATGCATTGCAACTGAATCTTGATGGAGGAGGTGCAACCTTAGAGAAAGTGTCATGTTAGTCCTTGTCTGTGCAGATGAACTCTAAGATTCGTGCTTTGATCTAATTTAAAAAAAAAGCTATAATCACAATTTCCAACCCAGCTCTGATATAGAGTATCTGTGTAATATAAGGTTCTTGTTGGCAAAAAGAATCTTTGGCAAGTTCAGTAACACATCTGGTTGGCGGATGGCATTTGCAATTCTGTGGAATGAAAGCGTATTTAGACACAATAATAAAAAACACACATTTTATCCAGTCATTTTATAATATTGAAACAATCTGAAGTGTTGGTTTGTACAATCTCTAGGCAAAATCAGGAAAAAATATAATTTGGTGATGATGGTGATCTACGAGTAAATTTTCATTGCTTTACATGTAGGTAGGTAGCGTAGGTAGGTAGGTAGAGAGAGAGAGAGAGAGAGATGTTTCTTAAGCAAAGTTCAACCCCTTGAAACAGTCTCTAAGGAGAATCGCCTTGTGGAAAGAATGACTTGCTATCAACCAAGTAACATCGATTGGTATTGAAGCTGCTAAGCTTAGCATCTAGCATCTTCCACATGGAACTGACTCCTTATGGGCTAAATTGGCGATGTCTCACAGAACTGGAATCGGCCGATAAGTTTTCCTTTAACGAAGTGGGTTACCTTGAAGCAGATCAGAACTACATGTGGTTGTGAACAGCAACCGCAGCAATGGAACGTCTCTGTTCTGACCACTGTCGGAGCACTGCACAGACAATGACCCTTGCGGAATTAGTGAGCAGCCAGACGTTGTACCCCTCTCGGGCTAACCGCTAGATCATATTTGTAGAACCACTGTGTTTGGACACGATAGTAAAGAATTCCAATCACATTTCTTTAAACAAGTTTTTAATTCTCAAACAATTGTTTGATTATCAAAAAAAACGAAAACACCTGAAATGGTTTATGCATAATGCAATAGAAATGCATGAATGACTGCATCTTAACAACATCACCATCTTTGCACAAGTGCCTGTATGACAAGACAGTCCTTAAAAAGGACAATCTTCTTCTGCATTTTAGTGCAATTTGTGAAATAAACCAACAAATGAGTTTTGAACACTATATGTTAATAAATACTATTGCAGCATCAATCATAATGATCAACCTTTATTGTGAAACCCAAGACATTCAGTTTCATGTTACGTTTTCTGATACATCTGGGTATTATGTTTGAAGTAGAAATCGCATGGCATGGAACACCAGCTTCAGTTTACCATACTTCCCTTTTAAAGGGAACTCTTATCTAGTGCAAAGGCCAATCACTATGTGTATAAATAACCTGTCCTCACAATTGCTGTACAACAGTATGTCTTGTTTACCACTCATGAAATATTAGTCTGCTTAGAAATGTTTCATGCTATCACAGTGTTAAAATTATACATACAAACAGTATTCTGTACCACAATTGTATATTATAACATTGGAAGTAGTATTTTGGATATCAATTGGGCTATAGAAGTCATTCTACAGTTTAATTTTGTCAAGCAAAATTGCTGCAAATTACCCCAACCAATCAGAAAACTGTTACATAGCTACTTTAGGTTTTAGGACTAGTCTCATAAGTGCAATCAGGGACTGGTCACTATCACTATGGTGCAAGTAGGTAGTAGATCACTGACCATGGCCTTGTATGGAAATATGAGACTCTTGAACTCAACAAGACAGTATCAGTAACAGCTGAGAAGGGTAAACATTAGATGGGCTGTGTACACACAATAAGAACTGTGAACCACTGCATGAGGGTTTGGTCAATGCAGGATTAATCTTCTGCCTGGCAGAAGAAAAACCAGACCCTTTCGGTGATACCATGTTGATAGGATCCTTCACGAACTTGTGCTTTCATATTCCTCGTTGCTTGAATGGTAAAAATGGGAAGGGAGGTAAGTTAAAAAGATGGTTAAACGGCAGTGGTTTTGTCCCAAGTTGTTTTTGAAAGTTTCCATCCACAAATCGGTAAAATGGCTTGCAACATTAATACATATATTACACTGTCTGAACAAAGTTGAAGAATTTTTCCATTAATAAAAGTCAATAAGTATCCCAGTTCAAATACTTAAATATAAGAAAGCTTTTTTACATATAAAATTTATGGAATATTCCGCGTTGGTTTTGGGATACACTGTTAAACCATTAGTATTTTACCTTTCAGAGCTAAAATACTCTACCTGCGATGAATATCAATTGTACGTTCTCGTTTACTTTCTTGTGTAGTATTTTTTGCCTGCTCATTATATTTTTTTTGGTAACGCGCTTTTGAAGAAGGTAGCGTACAGGTAATGAATATCACTCTATACAATTTCTAGTCAAAATGACAAGATATCTTGTCGAGGGAACTTAAAGACACTATCATTGATTTGAAAAATATTTGAAATTTGCGGAATAGCTTCAAAGTGAAGGATAAGTCTGTAGAATTCTCATAAGTTACCTCTTTTCAAGCTGTAGAATTGACAGAAAAGGAAGAAAACGGCAGTGTTTCCAAGATACGATTCTCCATTCAATTACTGGTTGTAGTAAGTGTCCGCGGAACAGTAATGACTAAAATCCCGATTCTGTCCTGATTAGGTTGCTTCTGGTCTTATCATTTCCAGGTATGTTTAGATACTTGTACTTGTTGCATACATGCAAAAATCTGATTTTTGATGATTTTTGCGATTTGCTGATTAGCAATCACTGATAGTGGTCCTTTATAGAAATCTTGTCAAAATTATCGAAAGTCAAATTCGAATGGAAATTCAAAGGTCCCCACAAGAAAACAAAACTGGTTGGAAATCTGTGAGTTGGCAAAATGCATAGCAAGGACCTTTATAAATTTTCGTAGGGACATGGAATTACATTTGACTTTGACAATTTTTTGACAAGATTTCTATTAAAGTGTCCGCTTGGACACGATATCTTGGTCCATTTTGACTAGAAATTGTATAGAGTGTACGTATTGGACTGTGTACGGACCGTATATTTACCACAATGCAATAATTTTGCATTTTTCATAAGACGTTTCATATTTCCGAATCTCGTTTTAATGAGTGAATTTTAATGTTTTAAATGATTCTTATACTCGCCACTGTATTACCTCATTATTACATTTATATTTCTAATGTGATGTATATATTAACATTTTTCTACATGTAATCACTATGAGCTAGTAAAAATCTCAATTCCCTTGGCACAGTTCAGTACCTTCCATTCACCAGTGATATTTAGAAAATACACCCACTAGTTTTTGGGTATGATATATGATACCCAAGATCACACAAGGTCAGTCAGTCATGATGTACATAGTAAACCACTGACACGTGTTACTTGGTGGAGTGAGCATATTGTAACTCATAAGTGAATTGTTTATCATCTAATCATTTTAATTGTTGAAAATATTAAGTTTTATATAGAAGCTCGGAGAACTGGAGAGCACAAAATTAAAAAAAACGAAAAACACACGTATCGAAACCCGGGACTCTCGCTAGCTAGGCTATTAACGCTGGGCCCACAGAGGCCGTGCTTACGCGAAATAACAGAGAAAAGAGCGCTAATGTATTTCAGTCTTATTTCGAGTTTCAAGCGGCCGTAATTTATTATATTTTTAGAAGGGTGACCTATGATGCATGATTCTAGCAGAATCTATGACGTATGCGAAACTCAATTCAATGAACGCGAGGATCAAGTAAATGATACAACCCGAGACATTAACTTGATAAATATTATTATAGAAGCTCGGAGAACTGGCGAGCACAGAATTAAATTAAAGACGAAAAATCTCTCGTGCATTACTTCAATAAATGATGTCATAACCAACCCAAATATTGAATGCTTTCTGGCACCTCCTTTTTTGTATGGACTTGATCACACAAACCACATCACTTCTATTTGGATTTACTGGACCTTAAAGAATATTTGGACCAAAAAAAATTCAGGATCATGATAAAAATTCCTAAAGTACTCGAGCTTTGTGGGCTGAATTAGTGTAAAAAGTCGGTTTTTATGTGTCAAGCATGATTTTGTGGGATGACGTGAACTTATGGAGGTGGAATTTCCCAAAAATTGTGTATGGTGGGAGGGAGGCAGTCGTCCTCGTGTGTTTGTAAAGCGTTAAATATTCGAGGCTCTCTCGCAAAGCACCCAACTGTGAATTGCCTAATTCGATCATTCGGACGTTTATTCGACAGAACAGCATAGCAATAATCAAGAAAACATACAACAGGGCTAAGCAGTCTAAGTACCTATTTGTATTCGAACACACGTTCACCCTATCACCTGATGTACTTCTTCTTTGGTATCCAAAGTCTTTATTAATGGCTCTGATTGTGGTTGGTGTTCAGAATATATTCAGCGAGTATAAGCTGGTTCGGGACGCGTTTATCCATGGATGATACGGACGTCCTAAAAAAAAAAACATGTGTTGTAAGTACCGCATGTCAAATCATTTATACTCTTAAGGAATTCGTGTGTGTCTTATAGATGTTAAGAAGTTGTCGTAGCTACTCAAACAGACAGACCAAAATATCAGTCAATATCTGATAGCGTGGGGGCAAACGTCTTCAAGATTCACGCATTTGTTGTAACTGTAAAAGGACATAGGCGGAGTTAGGGAATTTGTTGCAGAGCAAAGGGCGCCGGGCGCCTTGTTGATGTAGAAAAATGCCTTTTGCCGCAGCAGGGCACCCTGTAGATCTAGGAAAATGACCTTTTGTGTTGGGGCGCTCTTGCCGACACATTTGTAAAATTTTTCGGCGCGCTGCGCTCGCCGGGTAGGGGGGGGGGGGGGACCTATTTGGTTCACTTCGCTGTTTGAAATTCTAAATGAGCAGGTGGGGTACTCTTCTTGTTATGTTGTTTGTGCTCTGGGACTGTAAGAAATATAGGCGTCGGCACTCCGCCCTCCCCATTCAGAATTTCGAACCAAGTGAAAAAAAAAAATGGATCTACCGGCGAGCAAAAAAGCGAGCGGGAAAATTTTAAAAAGTAGGGAATTCCTGGATCCGCCCTGAAGGGGACTCTGTTGCATATTTTAAATAATTGCCAAAAGATGTTAGAACAGGTATTTGTGGCGGCACAACAATATTCTGAATATTTTTCTCAAAATTCATTCAAAGAGAGCCAAGTTTTACTTCTGGTTCTGTATGAATCTGTTTGTTATATTACATAGTGCAAATAGCAAATAGGCAAATAGTGCGATGTAGGTTATGACTTTGATATAGTACTATGCATGAATCTTGTATGTAATATATGCTATACTGTGATTGTCATAAAAAAATTATATCATTATCATGATTGCTGTTAGTGTAATGACTTCCTATGCCACCATGATCTCTTGCTTGCTCCTCTCTTAAGACCGGTGTGCATTTTGCTCCTCTCCCCTTCATCTTGTAGTCTCTAACACAAATAGTCATTACAATATTCAGCCACTCGCTTCTTTGGATGCTCTGCTTGTTGTATTTAATAGTGCCACATTCAGCAAATAGTATTGATTAAGTTATGATTTTGCTACGTCGCATCCTTGATGATGTATCATTTGCTTTAATTTTATGTTCATACATAATATAATCACATGATTGCTGTTTTAGTGGAATGACTTCCTTATACACCCCTTATCTCTAGCTCGCTCGTAACCTATGTCAAGTGTATGTGCTCTTCCTTTAACAGTCCTTCTCAAATAGTCCTTACACTATTCATTTAATTTACTGTTGTATGCATATATGTATGCTCTGCCGTTACATTACATAGTACCACATAGAAATGTAGGATTTCAACCCCTCTAATTACCCCCCAACCATACTGCCTGACATGTTAAAAATAGTGACAGTGGGCCACATCTCAAGTTGACTCCAAAAAACCGGTCGGGATTTGGCAAAAATGGACTGTATTTTGATCTAGATGACATTCTAGGGTTTACTAAAGGTGCACGGGTAAATCCGAAGTAATTGATTACTTTATTAAATTTTTTTAGGCGAGTACTTATCTCTCTCTCCAGGGAAAATGGCCTGTGATTATATGCAATTTGATGCATTCTTCCGGGGGTGCTGTCATGTGTGCCATATATCAAGCAGGGAGCTGGTCAATCCCTGCAATTTCATGCTTGACAGACTGTCAATACCGAGATCTTCTGAGAACAACGAAAACATTTAAGGTACCCGTTCGCATGATAGTGAAGAATAAGAGTTTCCCTGACGTGCGTTTGTACATGGTGTATAGGCGTTTACTTAGAGGTGTGCCAACCGTAACAGAGTCACCCCTCTAATTACCCCCAAACCCTACTGCCTGACATTGTTAAAATTATGACAGGGGGCCACGTCTCTAAGTTGACTCCAAAAAGGCTCGGATTGGCCAAAATGACTGTAATTTTGATCTAGATGTACTTTCGGGTTTTACTTAAGGTGCATGTGTAAAATCCGACGTATTGATTCCTTATTTAAATTGTTTTTAGGCTGAGTCTTATCTTCTCTACAGGGAAAATTGGCCTGTGATTCTATGCAATTTATGCATTTTCCGGGGG